>JAGFNQ010006290.1:400449-426618 GCA_024364735.1 Boesenbergia rotunda
AACTTTTAGTAGCACAGCGGAAGTAGTAAAAATAGAATATGCAGAAAACTAAACCCTAAACTATGAGCAAACACAAGAACGCTAACAAGAGGATTTACAAGGTTCGGGGATAACTTGCCCCTACTCCTTGGCGTACCCTTAAGGTGGGCGATCCCTTGATCGTCGGCAGATCAAGCCCCAGAAGATCCGGATAGAAAGCAACCTCCTTCTCGGTGGAGTAATCTCTCCACAGCGTTTCAATCAAAGATATAGTTTTAAGCACAATGAAACACAAGAAATATCTTACTTATCACTTAGCACAGACAAGAACACAACAAGCTTCTTCCGAGCTCCACCCAGCGACGATCTCACGCAAGAACCCCTTTCTTCGTGTCTTCTCGTTGTTGGACTCAAAGCCTCTTGTTCCTTCCTCCAAGTGCTCAAGCAAGGGATGGTTGCTTCAAATATCACAGTAGCTTTCTCAAGAGAGGATGATCAGCCAAGAGCACAAGCACGCAGCAAGAAATCGCAGCAGAAAACCAAGGCAACCAAAGTTTTTTTTTTCTGCTCTTCTCCACCACGCTGCTTATCCACTCTCCACTAGCGCTAGGTCAACATCTCACTGCAGCCTCCAGCTGCTCTCCTGCAACCACCAGCCACCACTGAGCTCTTCTGGACTCCCTGAGCTTCCCTCAGACTAGCCCCAGTCAGCAGCTCCAGCCAGCGCCAGCGTCCGTTGCAACCTGAGATGGAAAACGGGCAAACCTGCTCCAAGGAAAGGCCTCCATTGACTCTCCATGAGTGTTTGAATCCTTCCCTGTCACCTGCAGCTTAATCAGAGCATTAGCACAGCATATCACTCAGTAAATCAAATATTAGGGATCAAATGCAGAGAATTGGATACGGTCAGACGCGATCAGAGCGTTTGATAGTTCAATTTGAATTAAAGTGATCGGTCACTAGATCGATCCAGGGCTCGTGGGTCGGTCACCAGACCGATCCACCGCTTGTTGGGACTCCCCAGCTCTCGCGGCAACACAAGCCTGATCGGTCACTAGATCGATCAGAGTGAAACCTGATCGGTCACCAGACCGATCAGGTAGCTCCCTATCCGATCAGGCTCAAGCCTGATCGGTTCACGTCTGAGTGAACAGTAACTGCGGAAATCAGATCCTAGGTCTTTGATCGGTCACCAGACTGTTCAGGAACTGTTTAGCGGGGGAACTCAACTCACTGTTCGCTCCCTGATCGGTCACCAGACCGATCAGAAGCAAGGCAGTGAGGAAGCTGCCTGCTCCCTGATCGGTCACCGGACCGATCAGGAGCCAAGCAACGAGGCAACGACCTTCTCCCTTATCGGTCACCAGACCGGTCAGGAGCCACACAGTAGGTTCCCAACCTCACTGTGCGCTCCCTGATCGGTCACCAGACTGATCAGTCATTGCTGGATCGGTCACCAGACCGATCCACGAAGGAGCAGCGTGCCAACATCCCTGATCGGTCACCAGACCGATCCAGGGACTCAAACCTAGCCCTCCAAGCTAGGGTTTCATCCAACCTAGCCCTCCAAGCTAGGACTTTTTCACCTAACCCTTCAAGTTAGGACTTTTCACCTAGCCCTCCATGCTAGGACTTTTCACCCAACCCTTCCGAATTAGGACTTTTCCAAACCTAGCCCTCCAAGCTAGGACCTGACCCTCCAAGCCAAGACTTTTTCACCTAACTCTCCAAGTTGGGACTTTTCACCTAACCCTCTAAGTTAGGACTTTTCACCTAGCTCTCCAAGCTAGGTATTTTCACCCAACCCTTCCGAATTAGGACTTTTCCAGATACCTAGCCCTCCAAGTTAGGATTTTCCACACCTAACCCTCCAGGTTAGGATTTTCCAACACCTCGCCCTCCATGCTAGGATTTTCCATACCATGCCTAATCCCCGATCATGACTTAATCATAATCATAATCATCAACCTAAACTAAAATCGATGTCAACACCAAAATAATAACCAGAGTCAGACTGCATCAACATCTTCTGTATCTGCACCTCCTGAAATTTAGCCTTCAACTTCTCGTAGGCTTCCACGAAGGCTTACAGTCGGTTGCTATTGACTTCAAATTGACCAGCGACCTGCTGAGTAACCAGCTGAGAGTCGGAGTAGAGTGTCACCCGGGCGGCTCCCACGTGCTTGGCCGCTTGCAGCCCAGCTATTGTTGATGCAGTCTGACCTGATTGTTGTTTTGATGTTGACACTGATTTAAGTTCGGTTGAGTGAGAATTGAGATCAGATAGTTAAGTTCGGATTAAGTGTACGAGTCGGAGAGAGCTCGGTAGCTCGCTCTCTGGATCGGGATGAGTCGGAGAGGGCTTGGTAGCTCGTTCTCCGGACTCTAGTCAGAGAGGGCTCGGTAGCTCGTTCTCTGGACCGAGATGAGTCGGAGAGGGCTCGGTAGCTCATTCTCCGGACTCTGGTAAGAGAGGGCTCGGTAGCTCGTTCTCTGGACCGGGATGAGTCGGAGAGGGCTTGGTAGCTCGTTCTCCGGACTCTGGTCAGAGAGGGCTCGGTAACTCGTTCTCTGGACCGGGATGAGTCGGAGAGGGCTCGGTAGCTCGTTCTCTGGACTTTGGTCAGAGAGGGCTTGGTAGCTCGTTCTCTGGACCGGGATAAGTTGGAGAGGGCTCGGTAGCTCATTCTCCAGACCAGACTGAGTCAGAGAGGGCAAGGGAGCCTATTCTCTGGACTCAGGTCTAACTTGAGTTAGTTATGGTCAAAATTGAGCCATGAATTAATCAAATGGTTAGAGCAAAGTTGGCTGGATCGGTTTGAAATCCGATTAGGGAGTTGGAACAAACTCTCTTGATAGTAGATCGGTCACAAGACCGATCCAGGATGTCTGATTGGTCTGTTGACCGATCCAGAAAGCTTCTAAGGAAATAGAAGGTTTTCTGAATGGTCTGGTGACTAATCAGAAAATATTCTGTGTAGTTACAGAAATATTGGTGACCGATCAGTGCGACCGATCAGAACTGGCCTGGACCGATTAGGATGGACCCTGATCGGTCAGGCACTTGTCTGATCGGTCACCTTGACCGATTAGGTACTTCCCTGATTGGTCACCTTGACCGATCAGGTGGTTTGACTAAAAATTCCAGTGAGTTTAGGGATCGGTCTGGTGACTGATTCCCTGGTCTCTGATAGGTCAGTGAGACCGATCAGAACATCACTGGATCAATCAGGATAGAGTCTGATTGATCAGGAGGTTATCTGATCGGTCAAGGAGACCGATCAACACCTCTGAACTTTAATTCAAATTGTTGTCAACGCAGTTCTGATTTCTAATTTGCTTCTGATTTGCTTCGCTAATGAATCTGTAAGTGTGCAGACAACACAGAGCTTTGAAATTCAAATGAAGGAGCAAGAAGAAGGGTCAAGGGTGACTTTCCCTGGTGCTATTTTGTTTGATACACATTTGCAGATTTCAACGGCACTGACCTGAAGCTTCAGCTGAAGAGGATGACTTCAGTATGCTGAGAGCTCGAAGGGGCCAGTGGGTGACTGACCTGAAGCTTCAGCTGAAGAGTATGACTTCAGTATGCTGAGAGCTCAGAAGGGGTCAGTGGGCGACGACGCCTATAGGTGTGCAGAAGAAAAGCTTAAGAAGATGAAGTTGGCGAAGCAGAGTGTGACAAGGAAATAGTGAACGGTGATCTGCGAAGGGTTTTGTTGTTGAGTTGTTGGTGTTCTCTGCGACTTGCTTCTTCTTGATCTTTCTGCTTACTACTATTGTGTAAGCTTCCTTCTCTAGTCTCTTGTGCTTTACTTGATATACTTCTGAGACATTTGTGGAGAGGTTACTCCACCGAGAAGGAGGAAGCTTTTAGCCGGATTCATTCCAGGGCCTGATTTGTCGAAGATCAAGGGATTGCCCATCTCACGGGCACGCCAAGGAGTAAGGGCAAGTTATCCCCGAATCTTGTAAACACTGTGTTAGTCTCTGTTTTATTTTCTTTCTACTTTGTTTGTTTTCCGCTACTAATCTAATTGTAGTAAGAAACGAGTTTTGGTGGGTGACTATTCACACCCCCTCTCTCTAGCCATCTCAAGATCCTAACAGCTATGAGGGCTTCATACTCGGCTTTGTTATTTGTGGCTCTGTACTCGAGTCGGACGGATAAGTACAATTGTTCCCCCTTTGGGGAGACCATCAAGATGCCAATTCCGCTGCCCGACCGAGCTGACGAGCCATCCACATATACTTGCCAGGCTTCTTCAGGCTCCTCTGAATGTAACTCACTCAAAAAATCTGCTAATGTTTGTGCTTTGATGGCGGGGCGAGTCTGGTACTGGATGTCGTATTCACTCAGCTCAGAGGTCCATTTGATCAACCGACCCGACACTTCTGGATTGGAGGCTACCCACCCTAGGTTGCTGTTGGTTAGGACAACGATGGGGTGCGCCAAAAAATAAGGCTGAAGCCTCCGAGCACCTAACAACAACACATACGCCAACTTTTTGAGTGTTGTATATTGGCACTCGGCTCCTTTCAGTAGATGGCACGAAAAAATACACCGGCTTCTGCTCAGCCCCCTCCTGCTTGACTAAAACCATGATAACCAAGTCAGCAGAGGCAGCTAAGTATACAGACAACACCTCCCCGACTTCGGGCTTGGCTAGCACGGGTAACTCGGCAAGATACGCCTTCAGCTCCTCAAACGCCTTGTCACAGTCGACGTCCCATTGAAACTTGGTGGCTTTGCGAAGGGTCTTGAAGAATGGCAACCCTCACTCAGCTGACCGGGAGATGAAACGGGATAAAGCTGTGATCTGCCCAGTGAATCTCTACGTCTCTCGGAGATTCCGGGGTAGGGGCATATCTAGCAGGGCCTTGACTTTGCTAGGATTGGCCTCAATGCCCCTCTCGGTCACTATGTACCCGAGGAATTTTCTGCTCCGAGCTCCAAAAAGGCACTTAGTCGGGTTCAGTTTAAGCCCATACCTGCGCAGAGTTTGAGTCTCCTCCACATTGGCTACCAGGTCCTCCGCCCGACCGGACTTGTTTAATATGTCATCCACGTATACTTTAATGTTCCATCCAATCTACGTTTGAAAGACCTTGTTCATCATCCGTCGATAAGTAGCCCCCGCATTCTTCAGCCCGAACGGCATGACGGTGTAGCAGTAGGTGCCGTCTGCCGTGATGAAACTGACATTTTCTTGGTCCTCGGTGGCCAGGGGCACTTGATGATACCCTTGATATGCATCCAACATGGAGATGAGCTTGTTGCCGGCCGTCGAGTCGACCATCTGGTCGATCCAGGGTAGAGGATAATAATCTTTCGGGCAGGCCCGGTTGAGGTCCCTGAAATCGATGCAGACCCTCCACTTAATGTCGGGTTTGGCCACCAACACTACGTTGGCCAACTAAGCTGGGAACTGGACCTCCCGAATGTGGCCGGCTTCCAGCAGCTTCTCGATCTCGGCCTGGATCACTTTATTTTGCTCGGTGTTGAAATCTCGTTTTCCCTGCTTAACGGGCCGAGCATTGGGATATACATGGAGGTGATGCTCTGCCACCTCCGGTCGGACGCCCTTCAGCTCTTTGACCGACCAAGCGAACACGTCCTGGTTTCGAGCCAAACATTCCAGCAAGGGCTCCTTCAGTCGTTAGGTAGCCCAGCCGTAATCTTGACTCGGGCTTCCTCTCGATCGGGGAGCAGCTGGACCTCCTCCTTGTCATCGCACAATTCAGCCCAGAGCGAGGCTTGGACCATATTGCAACTTGAGAAGAGACGAGGGGCCTTCTAGCTTTCCACCGGGACGTCGTCCACGTAACATCTCCGGGCTACCCTCTGGTCCCCTCTAACCTCTCTTACCTTGTCCCCGACTGGGAACTTAATCTTAAGGTAGAAGGTGGAGGTGACGACTCTGAATTCGTTGAGGGCCGGTCGGCCCAGAATGGCGTTGTAGGCCGAGGGAGCGTCGACTATCAGAAAAGTGGACCATCTGGTCCTCTTCAGCGGCTCCTCACCTAAGGAAATGGCCAAACGAATCTGGCCAATGGGCTGCACCTGGTTCCCCGTTAACCCGAACAGTGGGGTTGCCACCAACTCCAGCTGGGACATCTCGATCTGCAGCTGGTCAAAAGCTTTCTTGTACAGTATATTGACCGAGTTGCTAGTGTCCACGATGGTGCGGTGGACCTGGTAGTTGGCGATGACGGTTGTGATGATCAAGGCATCATCGTGCGGGACTGCCAGTCCCTGTAGGTCTTGGGGCCCGAAACTAATCTGGGGCCCTGCTGCTTGTGCCGAACTAGTGCCGACCTGGTGAATCTCCAAGTGGCGCACTTGTTCCTTAAACGCCAGATTGGAGTCTCCCCTAGTTGGTCCGCCCGAGATGATGTGCACTCCTCCTCGGACGACATTATGCCGATTGGCTTGCTCTTCATTCATTTCCTAGCCCTCGGCTTGGTCCTCCTGGGGGAATAGGCTGCGCGCGACCGGGGGACTCCTTCTGGATCCTTCAGCTGCTGGGGCTGTAACCTGGCCGCCTTGGCCCGAGCCGCACCCGAGAAATGCTTGTCGCCCACGCCCTCGGGGCGTAGGAGCCCGACCCCTTCCGGCTTGTCGGCACTCTTCTATGGCATGGGTGTGGCTTTGGTGGTACGAGCAGTAGTGCTTCCAGCGATTCGACAGGCATCCCTGATCCACTTGCTGCACATGTCGTCGCTCCCCTCCCATCTTGTCGATATGGCCCCGCGGGCTGCGGATGGGCCCGCCCGGGGATCTGTTGCTTTGGACGAGGTTAGGAGTCGACGTGTTGACCGACTCCTTCTTCCTGGTGGCCTGCACCTCTTCAACATTGATGTATTTGACAACCTTTCCCAGTAGGCTGTCGAAATCCTTTGGTGGCTTCCTGATCAGCGAGCGAAAAAAATCTCCCTCTTATAGTCCTTAGGAGAAGGCGATGATCAAGACCTCAAGTGTGACTGTTGGCACGTCCGGTGCCACTCCATTGAATCTTTTGATGTAGGCCCGGAGAGATTCCTTCGGGCCTTGCTTCAGCACGAACATGTTGAGGCTTGTTTTGTGGTCCCTCCGACTGCTGGCGAAATGTTAGAGGAAAATCCTCCTGAGCTCCTCAAAGCTAGTCATCGACCCATTGGGGAGTCGGTCGAACCATCTCTGGGTCGGGGCCGAGAGGGTCGTTAGGAAGGCTCGGCACTTGACACCCTCCGGGTACTGGTGGAGCAGGGCAACATTCTTGAACGTCATCAAGTGCTCCTCTGGGTCGGTGGTCCCCGCATATTCAGTGAGAGTGAAGAAGCGGAGATGTCGGGGAACTGGATCTTCCAAGATCCAGGAAGAAAAGGGACTGCGTACCAGGGTGGTCGGGGAAGGGTCGGTCGTGGTCTTTCCCTTGTCAAGCTGCGACCCATGCATCTGGTTGGACGCTGACGCCTCGTCCGACATTGAGTCGACTTCCTCATCCCAATCCCGATAAAAAGCTACGGGAAAGGGAGCGGAACCCCCTTCAGGTCGGACAGGTCTTCCCTGGCCTCCCGACTGCCCTTGTGCTGCCGGCTCGGGGAATCTAGGTGTTCGGCTACCGACTTGCGAAGGCCTCTAGGGGGTCTTCTGAGCTTGGGTAGCTATCAGGAGCTCGTACTCCTTAGGTGTGACAATCATCAAAACTCGGTTGGGATCTTCCATCTTTCACTTCCGATCAGGCTAAGTGCCCTTCTTCTAGTGCCAAATTTGATCCTGTCGCGAAGCGAAGTGGACTCCCAAGAGCACGTGGTCTTCCAAGGATCACGAGCCGCTGATGCTAGATTCGATCTGCAAGGTAAAATACCGTTAGAACCAGCCAGGAAAAGTCCCCGGTAAGACACTCCGACTGTCAAGTCAGTCCCCGGTGGTGGAAGAGCAGCAAAGGCAATAGAACAGTAGCGAAAACACTATTGACCTGCACCGACCCCGTTCTTCTTTGCTAGTCCTGTGTCAGGGAGTGGGTGTTCCTGTGGATCACGACAAAACCTCGAATACTAGTGCCGATTTGCGACTTAATGTCGACTGGCGGCTTAGAGTATTGGTGCCGACTAAGGGCTTATAGTGATGGTGTCGACTGAGGGCTTATAGTGATGGTGCCGACTGAGGACTTATAGTGACGACGCCCACTGAGGGCTGGGCATGAACTCGGGCTCGAAGACCACTGCTACCGAGAGTAATTATGCTTCTTGAGTCAGGGTGTGCTTGAGTGGAACCACCCCAACTGGGTCCGAAGTGAATCGGCTGAAGGCTTGGTGCCTTCGCCGCTCGGGCCTTCCTTGTAAGAGAACTTTAGGACGTCGGTCGGGCTTCTTCTGACTCGGACCCGTACCTTCGCAAAACCTTGGGGGTTAGTCATCCAGGGACTCCAGCATTGTTCCCCGATCTAGGCCGAACCGGCCGCTTGAACTACTCATTTGCCCCTTTGATGAGCCCACGGAGGCTCTTGACACATGCCCCGCTAACAAGGTGTTAAGCAGGCCGACCTACTCACTCGCGAGATGGGCCAGGCCCATAAACCTGGGTCGGGATCAGGGAGAAAGAAAAAAAAATGTATGGAACCTCAACAAAAATGTGATAGATTGAAGATCAAATTTGGGAGACCTACATAAACAACCATTAATGATAGAAAATCAAATATAGATCAGGTATTCACAAGTATTTTTGTGAAACCAAAATCTTAGTATTGCTTTTTCTGATCGAATTCTCCTAGATCACTCTTCTTTCTTTTCTCTCTTCTCATCCAAATATCTTTCCTCACTATATTCTCTACTTTTCTTCCTTAGATCTCTTATTCTTAAACAATATCAACCTCGTGATTAGTTTAGACAATTGCATTTGTTTAATAATCTAGTACTTGCCACCAATCCTCATAGGATCACTATCTTTTATTACTTGAACACATTCTGTGTACTTTCGGATTGATCACATCAACAGGTCCTCCACAAATAGGTATATCTTATAATACAATAATTAGAAGGTATAAACAAGTAACAAAATTCCATTTCAGAAATAATGAATGATCCTGCTTGAGATCGCCGATAGATGAACCATCGAAGAGCTAGCATTAAGGTTGACTAGGTCGTCAATTACCAAGGAATGAGAGGAGCTTTTAGGAATCATCACCAGAATTGGGGGAAAGACACCAAGGAGAAGAGGGTTATAATGACAAAAGGGGGTTACTCGACTAAGTCACTCCAATGCTCAAATAAGTCTCCGACAGAAAAACAACAATAGATGTGTGTGGCATAATTGTAAAGATGTGTTCGTACCTCCGTTCGCGGGAGCTATGTTGGGACCTTGTCATTTAGCTAGAGGGGGTGAATAGGTACTTGTTCTATTTTCTTCCTACAAGGGTTAGTAAGCGCAAGCGGAAAACTAACTAAAACAATGCTAATACAACCTTTATGTGGTTCGAAGATGAAACTCCTACTCCACGGCTGTCCGTAAGGTGGACGATCTCGATCCTTCGGTGGATGACTCCCTGGAGCACCTCCGGCTAGCTCTTGTCACTCCTTGTGGGTGGAGAAAACTTGCCATAAACCTTGACAACCTCTGAGCATGTTTAGACTACTAACAGGTTTTAACCAAGCTTGTTTCGCCAAGGAAGAACAGCAAAAAACGAGCCCTCTTAAATAGTGCTCGATACTGTTCTGACCGTTACCAGTCGACTGCCCATGGTCCTCGCGAATTCGAATGTCACAGCTTGACGATTCACATTCTGGTCGACACCAGTCGACTGCATCAGTCGACTGCCACCTAAAGTTTCCCTTCCCGAGTATAATTCTCTCAGCACACGAACCCTGGGATTTCCCTTCTCAAGTACAGTTCTCTCAGCACTCAAATCCTCACGACTTAGCTGAATTTTCATCTCGCAGTCTCGATCTGTTGCCTTCAAGTCCTCTTTGACTTTGGCTCTCGTCCCTCGGATGCATGCAAGCCTATGGCTCATCCCCCCCATGTCATCCTTCGCGTATGCCTCGAAGTACGCTTCCCTCGGCTCATCGTTCCTGCTCCAGTAGCCTCAACCTGTTGCCTTCAAGCCCTCTTCGACTTCAGCTCTCGTCCCTCGGATGCATGCAAGCCCTCGACTTGTCTCCCATGCCACCCTTCGCGTATGCCTCGAAGTTCGCTTCCCTCGGTTCATCGTCCTTGCTTTTTTCCATGGTCCCTCGGATGCACACAAGCCCACGGCTGGTCTCCTCACACCATCCTTCACCGGACCCGAAGACGTCCAACTAAGTCTATGTGTATCCTGCAAACCTGCACACTTACATACACATATTAGATCAACATGAAGCCCTAACTTAATCATATTGACATACACATCAAAACCCATGATCTACCTGATCAACCTTGGGTCGATTGCACCAACAAGCTATTTATACCTCTTTCACGGAAATAGGGTTGTAAATAAACCAAACGTTCATGAACAAGTTTGGTGTTGGGCTTGGTGAGACCTTGTTTATGTTCGTTCAATATACACAAAATTGATTAAATAAATAAGCTTGAATAACTCGTTAAATTAAACAAATAAGCTTGAATACATATGTGTTCAGTTCGTTAATGTTCGTGAACAATATTCGTGAACTATGATCATTAATAAAACTCTTATCAACATGCTAGATAAATAAAAAAACTTTTAAAATAAACAAATAAGTTTAAATTATCAAACTCAATAACTAATCAAACAATAAATAATTTCAAAAAATCAAACAAGCTTGAATTAAATGCTCGATAATATCTAAACGAACTAAGCTCAAGTAAAGCTCTCCAATGGGTGAAACGCATACTCCCTGATCGGTCACCAGATCGATCAGGAGCAGCACAGTAGGTTCCCAACCTGACTGTGTGCTCTCTGATCGGTCATCCGACCGATCAGTCATCGCTGGATCGGTCACCAGACCGATCCACGAAGGAGCAGCGTGCCAGAATCCCTGATCGGTCACCAGACCGATCTAGGGACCCAAACTTAGCCCTCCAAGCTAAGTTTTCATCCACCTTAGCCCTCCAAGCTAAGGATTTTCCATCTAACCCTCCAAGTTGGGAATTTGCACCTAACCCTCCAAGTAAGGACTTTTCACCTAGCCCTCCAAGCTAGGACTTTTCACCCAACCCTTCCGAGTTAGAACTTCATCCAACCTAGCCCTCCAAGCTAGGCACCTGACCCTCCAAGCCAGGACTTTTTCACCTAATTCTCCAGGATGGGAATTTGCACCTAACCCTCCAAGTTAGGACTTTTCACCTAGCCCTCCAAGCTAGGACTTTTCACCCAACCTTTCCGAATTAGGACTTTTCCAACACCTGGCTTCACTCACCAGGACCCGGCTTCACTCACCGGGATTTCCAACACCTGGCTTCACTCACCAGGACCCGGCTTCACTCACCGGGATTTCCAACACCTGGCTTCACTCACCAGGACCCGACTTCACTCACCAGGATTTCCAATCACCTGGCTTCACTCACCAGGTCCCGGCTTCACTCACCGGGATTTCCATTACCTGGCTTCACTCACCAGGACCCGGCTTCACTCACCAGGGTTTCAACCTAGCTTCACAAGCTAGGACTTGGCTTCACTCACCAGGGTTTCATGCCCAGTCCCCGACCAGGACTTTAACCCAAATTCACTCAACCAAACTTAAATCATTGTCAAACACCAAAACAACAACCGGGCCAGACTGCATCAACAATCTCCCCCTTTTTGTTGTTTGACAATCCGATTTAAGTTTAAGTATCAATCAATTGAAGTCCATTCAATTCTCATAAGGGAATCATGATCCTCCCCCTATAATAACCATAAACTTAATCAGTCATTTTCTCCCCCTTTGTCAAACATCGAAAAGGGTATGGTTATTAAGTTTGAACATACCTCCCCCTCAAACACGGGTCTCTTCCCAAACCCAAAATAATCTAAGGATAATTTTTGAATTGCATATGAAAGGCATATACCATAAATGTATCATGGCAACAATGTATATGCATCATATGGAAATAAGTGTGAATTGCACATGTAAACATATACAGAAGTATATCATGGTCAAATACGTATATGCTTCATAGGACGAGTAAGGAATGCAACTGTATCTGAAACATAGTCCTGATTGGTCTCCATGACCAACCAGGTCTGTTGATTACGTGATACAGAAGGATATTTGATTAGTCTGGGGAGCGATCAGATTTCAGAAAAATTTCGAAAACTCTGATACGTTCCTGATCAGACTGCATTAACAATTTGCATTCCATAACAGGGGAGATGACTCTATTAATATTCATCATTTCAGAAAAATTTCCAAAATACGACATTACGAACAAGAGTCAAGACTCAAACAAACCCTTTCTTATGAATTTGAACATTCCAACATAGGTTTGTATCAAATCAGTATTTAGGTTTCGTTTCAAGTACCACTTGAACAAATTTATGCTCCCTTAGTACCAGGTTTGTACCAATGGGTGATCCAATATGTTTCAATTGGACTTGGTTTGTATCGGATTTGTGTGTATTAGTTTTGTTGGTGATATGATCATTACACTGATACAATTTGATGAAAAGGAGTTGGTTTAAGGAGGTTTTGGATCAATTGGAAACGATCTGGGAGTTCCTTGATCAGAGTTGATCTGATCGGTCACCGGACCGATCAGAGTGATCCCTGATCGGTCGGTGGACCGATCAGGTCTGATACAGAATGGTTTTTCAGTTTCAGAAACTATGAAATCAACTTTGTTTCAAATCTCAACCATTCCTAAACCCTAATTCAATTGATTTTAATCCATTTGTTCCTAAAGGTTCCTTCAATCAAACTACATTTCTTCAAACAATCATCAATATATGATACTAATATCAAATTCCCAAAACATGATCAACATGATTTGTGTCAAAGCATAGAGGTAATCCATTTGATTCTAAGGGTTCCCTTAATCAAAATATATGTCATGATTTGTATCAATTCCATATCAAAGAAAATCATTTCCAATATAACTTTGAGATTAAGGCCCATACATACAAGGTTTAAGTCATGAAAAACAACATGTGATGAGCTAGATGTTGGGGTACATGTATATATATCTTAAGTCCTAGAGTCTTGATTTAGATTGATACAAAGGAATCATCAAATCATAGAACTTAAGCATTGAGTCCTTGTGGAATTTTCATAAGGATTAGCATAAGCTATATGTTTATCTTGTTCTTAACCAAACTTTGCATGCCATAGATTAATGTTAATCACACAAACAGCAAAATCATGGCATACTCAATAATGTTTACCAAACAAAACACCTTAAGCTTGAGATAAGGCATATTATAAATCATAATTTGCAGGAAACTATAAATTGCAACAATAAAACCAATTAATCTAAGCAATTCAGGGCAAGAGCAAATTATGTGTGAATCTAAACCCTTCATGTAATATATAAAAATAATTTCCAAGGCTCGTTGACTTATTTTGAAACTAGTATAACCTTAGCCTTGAGTTTGGAGCACCACTTATCAACAACCTATGTTGATAGATGCTCCCCCTCAATTAATGCTTACACAATTCTAAAGATTGAGGTTTTAGGTATCCAAATTTTGGGACCTAAGGCATTTACAATGAAAGACTTAGGCACCCATGCCTTAGTCATTTTCTTTTTGACTTTTTGAACCCTAGAATCATTTGATGATCTAAATTGGGTTCTTGACATTAATGATACAAAAGTTGGTTCCTTAGGTCGGTAACCTATACTGGCCTTGTTGTAAACCGCCCTTTGGGAGTTCAAGATCATGTCTAGGGTTTTAGAGCTTGTTGAAAATTTCTCAAGAACAATCTTGAGATTTTCAATTTCACCCTTCAAGATCTTATTCTCATTCTCAAGGGATTCATTACGGAAGTCATTTATATCCTCAACCTTAGAGGATTTTAATTCTTTTACTTCCAACTTCAATGACTTAACCTTATTCTTAGATTTCTTTAACAATTTGGTTAACCATGCGATAGCTCTATAGCACTTATCTAACTCGGGAGAAATTACCTCTTCATCATCCGAAGATGATGAAGGCGCGGTCAAGGAGTCACTTGATTCATCACTCTCCTCCTTTGACTCTTGTAGTGCCACTAGAGCCACGTGACAGTGGATGTCCTCCTCCTCCTTGTCAATCTTTTTCTCCTTAGGGCCTTGGTTAGAGATCTCATGTAGCTCCATCTCACAAAATAAATTCTCTAACTTAACAAAGGATAAGTCCTTGGAAACCTTGTAAGCATCCACCATGGATGACCACAAGGCATTCCTAGGAAATGATTTAAGGGCATACCTCACTAGGTCTCGGTTTTCTACCACTTTATTTATGGAGTGGAGACCATTCAACACTTCTTTAACCCGTCCATGGAGTTCACTTACCTTTTTATTTTGTCCCATGGTGAGGTTTTGGAGTTGACTGTGAAGCAAATCCTTCTTGGCTCTCCGGGTGTCTTGAGTTCCCTCATGGAGCTCAAAGATTTTGTTCCATAGGTCCTTTGCACTTGTAAAGGGACCAACTTTGATGAGTTGGTCCTTTGTCATCCCACATTGCAAGGTGACCACAGCCTTAGCATCCGCTTCTCCCCTTTTGATTTGCTCAGCTGACCACATGGAGAAGTCTAGCACTTTTCCTTCACCATCTCTTGGAAGGATGAAGCCCTCCTTCACGGCAAACCATAAACTGATGTTGGTCTTGAGATAGAACTCCATCCTTGACCTCCAATATGGAAAATCTGTGCCGTCAAAGAATGGAGGTCGGTTTGTGCTCATTCCTTCTCTTCTAGCCATCTCGTTGCTAACTCTCGGATGTTAAGCCGTTGAAGTAGAGCCCCAAGCTCTGATACCACTTGTTGGGAACGAGATGGCTAGAGAGGGGGGGGGTGAATATAGCCAATCACTACAAGTCTTTCTCTTTTGGGAATTTCTGCACTTCAAAGGTTAAGCAGCGGAATACAATTGCAGAAACGAAGAACAGCAAATAAAAACATAGGGAAAGCAAACCGACGCTAACACCGTGATGTACAAGGTTCGGGGATAACTTGTCCCTACTCCTTGGCGTGCCCGTAAGGTGAGCGATCCCTTGATCGTCGGCAGATCAAGCCCCGGTGAACACCGGATATCAAGCGCCTCCTTCTCGGTGGAGAAACCTCTCCACAATCGCATCAGTAGATGAATACAGGATAAGCACACGAGACACACAAGAAGGAAGGCTCACAAGGATGTAGTAGAGCCCTTAAGCACAAAACACAGAGAGCACACAACCAAGCCCAGCCAAACTCCTCAAGTTTTCTGTCTATCTTCGTTGTTGTTGCTCTTCTGCCTCTTCTTTGTCTTAAGCCTCTACTCCCCTCATCAGACTCTCCATCAGCATCCACTGAAGCCACAGCCTGACCCCCTGACTCCCTGAGCACTCAGTCCACTGAAGACCCTCTCCAGCTGAGCCTCCGTCAGTTGCCAGCTGCTCTCCAGAAGCCGTTGAGACCTGAAGCAAGGAAACAAACAAACCTGCTAGATGGAAAGCCTCCCATTGACTCTCCTCCAATGTTTGAATCATCCCTGTAAAGCCTGCACACTCCAATAGAAGCTTAGCAATGCATATCAAATGAAATCAGCAAGTAGCAGAGAATCGGCAGTGAAAACAGATGCGATCAGAGCTTCTGACAGCGTATTTGAAATAAAGTGATCGGTCACCTGACCGATCAGAGAGCCTCCTGATTGGTCACCAGACCGATCAGGCTGGTCCCAGATCGATCAGGATTCGTCCTGATCAATCCCCAACGCTCAATCAGAAATCGCGATTTCTTTGAGATTCTCCTGGACCGATCACCAGACCGATCCCAGGTCGTGGATCGTTCACCTAACCGATCCACCCTTATATTGGGTGATTTCTGAGTTTCATAGGCTAGGCCTTCTGATCGGTCAACTGACCGATCAGGGTGCCACCTGATCGGTCAGAAGTCCGATCAGGTCATCACCAGATCGATCAGGAACCGTCCTGATCGATCTTAGTGAGGAGCCCGCGAAGCTGGATCGTTCACCAGAACGATCTGCACAGTGATCCTGATCGGTCACCAGACCGGTCAGGAGCTGTTCAGCAAGTGAACTCAACCTCACTGCTTGCTCCCTGATCGGTCACCAGACCGATCAGGAGCCAGTCAATGGGTGAAACGCATACTCCCTGATCGGTCACCAGATCGATCAGGAGCAGCACAGTAGGTTCCCAACCTGACTGTGTGCTCCCTGATCGGTCATCCGACCGATCAGTCATCGCTGGATCGGTCACCAGACCGATCCACGATGGAGCAGTGTGCCAGAATCCCTGATCGGTCACCAGACCGATCCAGGGACCCAAACTTAGCCCTCCAAGCTAAGTTTTCATCCACCTTAGCCCTCCAAGCTAAGGATTTTCCATCTAACCCTCCAAGTTGGGAATTTGCACCTAACCCTCCAAGTTAGGACTTTTCACCTAGCCCTCCAAGCTAGGACTTTTCACCCAACCCTTCCGAGTTAGAACTTCATCCAACCTAGCCCTCCAAGCTAGGCACCTGACCCTCCAAGCCAGGACTTTTTCACCTAATTCTCCAAGATGGGAATTTGCACCTAACCCTCCAAGTTAGGACTTTTCACCTAGCCCTCCAAGCTAGGACTTTTCACCCAACCTTTCCGAATTAGGACTTTTCCAACACCTGGCTTCACTCACCAGGACCCGACTTCACTCACCGGGATTTCCAACACCTGGCTTCACTCACCAGGACCCGGCTTCACTCACCGGGATTTCCAACACCTGGCTTCACTCACCGGGATTTCCAATCACCTGGCTTCACTCACCAGGACCCGGCTTCACTCACCGGGATTTCCATTACCTGGCTTCACTCACCAGGACCCGGCTTCACTCACCGGGATTTCAACCTAGCTTCACAAGCTAGGACCTGGCTTCACTCACCAGGGTTTCATGCCCAGTCCCCGACCAGGACTTTAACCCAAATTCACTCAACCAAACTTAAATCATTATCAAACACCAAAACAACAACTGGGCCACACTGCATCAACAGTCCAGATGTTTCGTATGCTTTGAGCATGACGAGCAGGTACCAGTCAGATCCAGGTGAATGTCACTGGACAACTGTCAAGAATATTCTTAAGTACTTACGAAGGACGAAAGAATATTTCTTGATATTTGGGGCGATGAGGAGCTAGCTGTAAAGGGTTACAGTGACGCAAGCTTCCAAACAGACAGGGATGACTATAGATCGCAGTCAGGGTATGTATTTTGCCTGAATGGTGGCGCTGTGAGCTGGAAGAGTTCGAAGCAGGACACAGTCGCAGATTCAACAACAGAGGCCGAGTATATTGCCGCGTCAAAGGCGGCAAAAGAGGCTGTTTGGATCCGGAAGTTCATTATAGAGCTTGGTGTGGTTCATAGCATAGCAGACCCGATAGACCTCTATTGTGACAACAATGGGGCTATTGCGCAGGCTAAGGAACCTCGCTCCCATCAGCGGACCAAACACATACTACGACGCTTCCATCTCATTCGAGAGATCATCGATAGAGGAGATGTGAGGATATGCAGAGTGCGCACTGATTCTAACATCACAAATCCTTTGACCAAGGCTTTGGCACAAAAGAAGCATGATGGTCATACAGTGATTGGCACTAGTGCTAGTGGGAGATTGTTAGTAGGATCCCTAGAGCCAATTAAATGATGATTGACTAGGGACATTTTGTTTCATATTCTATTATTAATAAAGGCATGTTTGGTTATTATACTTACTTTATATTTGTGCCAAATAACTAAGTATAATAATGTCCTTGGGTAGTAGGTTCTTATCTACATTATATCGATTGGTTGAATCGATAGTGAGATGATGTAGAGAACATTACTCTAAACCATTCCTAGTCAAGTATTAATATTCAAGAACAATATTAATACATGGAGACTAGCATGTAGGTCAACTGATGACTTGAGCTCATAAGTCATGGATATGTGATATCAAGTTGACACATGGGTATATATTGGAGAATGTGTACTGAATGACCCGCCATGAGAAAGTTTCATAGATTGTCATATGAGTGTCATAAACTTTCTCATGTGACTATTGGTATGAATAGTCCTTAGACCTGAAGTCACTACGGTTCCCTACATAAGGAGTTATGTACTTTGGTATCGTCAAACGTCACTCGTAACAGGGTGGACTATAAAGGCGATCACTGGGTATGTAATGAATTATGCGGAGGGATGTGAGTGATATAGATGAGATCTATCCCTCCCATATGACGGGAGTGATATCTGTGGGCCTCTTGATCGAGTAGGACTGCTAAAACGCATGACCATGCTCAATTAAGTCAATATGAGATATTGAGCTCAATTGTTTGAGTGAGTCTACTCGGGGATCAAGAAACACAAAGATTGATCGAGGATGACACGGTCTATGCCTCATTGGTCAATCTAGATATCGAGGATAGAAGGACAAGGTCATACATTGCCATAGTCACAGAGGTTAAGTCGGATCTCGACTTTCTTGTTACTTGGGTAGCATTGATGCATTGCTAGATGTCGCTCATTGCTTTTGTGTCTAAATTGGTTTAGACACATTGCCAACGTTACGAGAGCCTATTGGGTCACACACTAAGGACACGATGCTTCGGAGATTAATTTATCTTGGTTTGGCTAAGATTTAATCGGAATTGGATTAATTGAGTTAGACTCAAGTGAATCCAATTGGATTATAGATTGAGATCTAATTTGAGTTAAACTCATTTAGATTAGACTCAACCACATTTGGATGAAATATTAATTCATTAAAATG
This sequence comes from Boesenbergia rotunda, assembly GCA_024364735.1. NCBI lineage: Eukaryota > Viridiplantae > Streptophyta > Magnoliopsida > Zingiberales > Zingiberaceae > Boesenbergia > Boesenbergia rotunda. Next base: position 419,272 of record JAGFNQ010006290.1, read on the forward strand.
TTTAATGAATTAATAAGAGAGGAAGATGGAGAGTTTCTCACCATTAGAGAGTTACATGAAAAGTTAGAAAGTTACATTAAAATGTTTAATGAAGGGAAGTTTAAAAGGCAAAAACTCCTCTTGATATAAGTATAAAAGAGTTTGTCCATTGTCATTTGGATGACAACTTCTCATTTTCTTTCCCCTCTTCCTTCTCTTCTCTATCTTGGCCGAAACCCACATCTTGGGTTCTTGGTGTTTTGTGAACTACCTCAAGTTGCTAGCACAACTAAGGTAGTTCTTCTCCGAAGTAGAGATATCGTGTTCGTGTGGATACGAATAGAGGCACGGACAGTTGAACGTGCAAGAGATCCAGCGACGCTTGGACGAGCGGGATAAACGTAAGGGCACACTCCAAAGGTATACACTTTAGATAGATCTATTAAATAGATGATTTCGTACGAGTTTTTCTTTCGCATGGATCGCTCGAGGGATCTTGTTTCCGCTGCGTTTTTGTGTTTATGTCACCTGAAGATCCCAACAGGCATGTCCAACGAAAATCGGACAGCACCTCCCCTATACGGTAGACAATCTCAAACCAATACATATACAATATGGTCTCTATGACCTCCACACATATATATGATCAAACTATAATATAATTAATTAAATAAATAACTATCGAAAAGAGTATCATCACTTATACTATAAAAGCAAACTCCCAAAATACCCTTTGGGCAGACCGACGATGTAAATATATACAAGTACCATAACACTGAATGACACGTGTACCAACGTATCTAAAATGAGAATAAAATAAAGAAAATAAAATAAAGACACTACGATATCACCGGGACTGGGACTGGCTACTGGGCTCTCCTGGCGGTGTCATCTTGAAAAGGAAAAACAAATAAACGATTATGAGTCCAGGGGGATTCCACGGGTATATAACCAGACAGATATGTATGGCGGTAAAAAAGTTATACAATAGCAGCATAGAAACAAACAAATACAATCTCAATAGAAAAATCAGGATACATGATCGGTACACTACATACAAATATACATATCCATACCTACCCCCCCTGGGGTGCGTATATCATACGTCCCTGAACCTGAATGGTCGCCAGACCATAAACAAAGCAAATCCTCCTATATGTATATGTCATCCAAATGTAGCAAGCATAGCTCAAACAAGTGTAGCAAACACAACAATGCAAATTATGCAATCGTGCATATAATGCAATGACATGGTCACCCTTGACGTCAGTTAACCACTGTCATCGGTCATGGGTGAGGTCGAGTGGGTAGGGCTATGAGAACTGTACGCACTCTGTCGTCATTGCTCCTGAGTGACCGAGTGAACAAGATGCTGGCGGAGATCACACCCGCCCTACCTCAAATCATACGAGGGAGCACCACTCTTATCTCCTCGTATCACGGGAAAGAGGAGGGATCCCTGTCTACTACCATGCTGCGGAACCACTACCCGTCACCGGCCGAGCGGAGCCTTGGCAGGGCAACTGCACACACCCTCCCGATAGTACCACTAACCCATGAGTGACAGTGTGTGCAGATCCTGATATGACTGACGATCCGTCTCAACCACAAGGGAGCCCAAAGATCGCCAGTTATGCAGTAATGCAAAGATAGTGCATGATGCTAACACCCATTAAATAACCTCAAATGATATGCACTGGTCTGAATCATAAATCATGATATACCAATAACCTACTAGGCACGCAAAAATGTTAGGTATCGACAAGCATGTGTACTTTCCAGAATCAGAATATCAAGCATAGAGACTGTATGGTAAATAGATTCGAGCATGTCAAGGTCAAGCAATAAGTACCAAGCAGAATAATCAAGAGGCAGATAAAGGTAAATCCTACTACTATCCATACAGAGAACCATACATAGAAATTTAAAATATCTACAGAGATAAGTCAAAAGGTACCTGCCTCGTGAATAACGTATGTAATACTGGAAAAAACCTCCCGTCCAGTCAATCTGTATCCAATTAGGGGCCTGTAATAAAATATAAGTTTAGCTATTATAATACATGATACTTAGCTAAACGAACTATCCTAATTAGTTAGGGCATCCTAATTATCCCATTATATTTAGTTAATCATAACCATAATTAAATGCTTAACTCGAGTTATTCCAAGTTACCAGGATTATAAGATTAGGTTCATGTTAGACCTAGCCCAAACCCAATCCGAATAATCGATTCAATACCCAACAATAACACAAGTCGCATATATATATAAAAACTCATGCTCTGTTTCTTTTTTCTTTCTTTCTCTGTTGCCTTCGGCAACAACTCAATTTCTTCTCCTCTGTTTAATCGTTGCCCACGGCAACTACACGAACGAAACCCTCTTCCTCTCACTGTTGGCTACTATCATTTTGCTCATGTTGCAAATCCATGCCACTCCAAATTAACCTAAAGAAAATCTATGGGTAAACAAAAGAACAACAGAAAAATTGAAACACCATTGTCTCTTTCACAAGCTCATCACGAGAAAATTGATCCTCAAGAGAAGACTCAATCCATACCTGATTTGTGGTCGTTCGCAAGGAAGGAGAAGACTTCCGGTGGAGGAGAGGAAGAGGAAGATCTTCGGTTGGACGACGTCGTTTGCTCGCGCGAGGAAGAAGAAACCACAATAGGAGGTTTCGCCGGCGAGGGAGAAGCCGCCGCCGTCGGGTTGCTCACACGAGACGAAGAAACCACAATGGAAGGTTTCACTGGAGAGGGAGAAGTCGCCAGGTTGCTCACGCCAAAAGGAAGGAACCACAGCTTTGATCGTGTGACAAGGGGAAAGAAAAGTAGCTTGATCGTGTGACAAGGGGAAAGAAAAAGTAGGATTATAAGGTGTGGTACTTTTACAAAAAAGCCCTCCTATTTGTTGTTATTGCAACCTCTCCTATCTTTTGATTTTAGGCATAAAAACCCTAAGTTTTCTATATTTAACAACTTTAACATCCATCTCAACAAGACTACTAATCGCTTTTGGACACATGACAGCCAGCCTCTGATTACCTCCTATATCAATGAACAACTAATAATTATAACGCAAATATATTAGATATAAACAGTGTATCAAAAGAAAGATTACAAGAAGAATATATGAAAGAATTTACCTCGTCAATAGCCACTAAAGCATCGGGAGGTCAATGTTCAATGTAGTGTGCATTCTGGCACATCTCCAGTAACTGTCTAGTATTCAGTGCCCTCATGGACTTGGGCATAAAGCAGTTTCTTCACTGGATCAAATGCTTATGTTGCCAAATCCATACACTGGAAGACCATTGTAGTATATATCTATCAACTTTTGGCATGGACAGCAAGCCTTGCTCCATTGCATAAGCTTCAATGGATTCCTTGAAGCTCATTTCATGAACAGATCCACCAACACCATTCTCATGGACTGAGCCACTAAGGCATCAGCTGGAGCCTGCTGCTGTGCTTCAAATTGCCTCTTTCCTGTAGCTCTCAGAAAGCTGTCATTCTCTCTAGCACCAGGTTGAACCACTTCCATGACTTCTGAATCCTCTCGATGGTACAAAACTTGCTGCCCAAAGCAATTCTCAAGTTAGGAACAATATAACGTACCATTAGATGTTCCCCAACTAGCTGCATCAAAAACATATCCTTCCATGGAGAAAGTATAGCTCATATTGATGCATCATCCTCATGCTCAACACTCTGAGTCTCCTTTCTGCTAGACTGAAAGCCTAGTCCATATCCCAACCCATAGTAATCTCCACTCGCCGCCCCGTAGTCATTCTCCATAGCGAACCGCTCCAACCCATAGAAGCAACCCCTAGCGCTTTGGATCCATGCGGGAGATCAGAGAGAAACAAGTAGCCAAACCCTAGCGCTTTGGCAGAATTACAATAACCAGCCAAATTTTCAGAAAATTCATATCAACGTAAAAAAAAATTGATGATTTTTCAAATATTACACAAAACAAATTTCTTAATAAAATTGACGAAATAAATATTTATTTTCAAATAAAACAGATTTTTATTTTTTATATAATTTCAAGGGAAAAAATATATTTCTAATTTTAGCGATAGAAAATCTCCTCGTCACTTACGGCTTCTGTTTCTGTTTCTTTCTCTTTCCGCGCAGCCGACGCTGCTTCTGCAGCCACCCAAAGATGCATTCAGTGTCTTCGTTTCTAGAGAGCCCACATTGATCTCATTGCCGCCGCATGCATGCATACATGCATCCGTCCGTGCGGCTCGGACACCAATCACTCTTTTCTTTCTTTCCCAACCAAAAAGATTTGTCAACGATTTTTATCACGTGAAACACAACAACACGAGACGAAATGGCTGACTTGGAATCCCTCAGATTTCCTCTTGGTTGTTTGGTTCGCGGTCAACGGTTGGCCGGCCTCGATCGCTTCAGATTTCCTCTCCACCTTTTCAGTTCATAAATATTTATCATATGAGGCGTCGAGGCCGTCGACAGACGACTTCTCATAGACGGTCGGCCTATCGTTATCAATCTGTAACGTCTACTTTAATCTTCTACCCTTGGAAACCGTCAGAACTAATTTACGCCGACGCCATGTCGATCGTCCACGTGTCTATGGCATATGGACGATAGATCGGTCCACACTACTCTCCCCTTAATGGTCGTCTAGCTATTTAAACCCCTCGCCACGCCATCTTGTTCCCCGCACCCCCTCCCTATCTCTTTCAGTCGACCACAGGCCATCGATCGACATATCCTTCTCTCCCTCCTGTAGAATTAAACTAGTCGAAGATGACGTCGTCGTCGTCGATGGCATCCCGGCAAGGCCGGCAGTTGCAGCGTTACAGCAGCAAATCTGGACGACGCCTTGTTGTAGGGTACGTACCGTACAGATATATTAATTAGCTAGCTAGTGGTTTTAGTCCTACTTCGGATGATCCGATCCATTAATGCATATATATATGTTCATGAACAGGTGCATCCCATACAAGTTTGATCTCGGCGACGACGAGCCGTCGGTGCAGGTTCTCATCATCACTTCTTCCAAAGGCAATAACAATGAGTTTATGTTCCCAAAGGTAATTGGAATATTAATTACTGCCTAATTAATTCAATATTTATTCATGCACGAATTAATACGTCGTCTTGCTTGATTAATTCTCAGGGAGGCTGGGAAACTGATGAGACTATAAAGCAAGCGGTCTCGAGGGAGGCAATGGAGGAAGCAGGAGTGCGAGGCACTATCGAAGTATATATATACACACACACACACACCATTAATTTTTCTGTTGAATTAATTAATTCTCCTGCTTGATTAATTAATTGACTAATTGCAGGGAAAAATTGGGACGTGGGTGTACAAGAGCAGAACGCATGAAGCACACCACCAGGCAACCTTGTTCCCCATGAAGGTCACGGAGGAACTCGCTGATCAGTGGCCGGAGATGCATCAAAGGCAACGAGCCTGGGTACATATATATCTACAAGCATGCCTGCTGACAATAACGTACAATTGATCGATTTAATTGCTAGTTCTGATGAAATTTATATTTATCTTCTGTCTTTAAGGTGTCGATTGCTGAAGCCAAGGAGAGATGCCGCCATTGGTGGATGAAGGAAGCATTGGATAGAATGGTGAAAATGATATGAGTACATCGATATCATTGTTTATTTATTTTTTTATTTATTTGTCCTTTCAAAGTAGTACGTAGTAGAATAAAACTTTGCTGGGATCATCGATCATCAATCATGTATTGGCTGGCTTCCAATATCCTGAGAACAATTGTCTCGGTTGACTGTCTATTTGATATAAGAGAATCAATTTTCTTTGCTGTGCACCAGACTATGATTGACTTTAGTTTATATTAGATATCGTCCAGATACAGTTCAGTAAATTAGTAAAGTTTATTAGCTGAAGATGTCCAAGAAGACTACTATTGATAGGTTGTGATCACTTGTGACAGAGTTAGGGAAAGTATAATTCTTATGTATGTTACAAGTATATATATAATTTGTAATCCTCATGATGAAACTAATTATAGTCAAAGCACATAATGCATGCATGATACTAATTTGATCAAAGCAGTCATATGTTTTTTTATATAAACATGACTGGCTTTTCGTATGCATTTAGATATTTATAAAATTTATTAAGGCCAATAGCAAGACACAAATATAGACCTTTTGGGCAATATGAAATATTTTTTTTTTTCAACTAATCATTAATATTTGTCTTTTATAATCATAGGCCACCAAATAATTCTATTTTCATTTGAAAGCATTATTCACGATCTGTCATTGTTGATGTCCAATTTATAAATACAATAATGAATTAGAGTCGAAATGATTTTCTACATTTTTTTAGGAAAATAAATTCTTTTTTAATTAGGTTATGTGTTTCATAAAACATTTATAATTATAACAAATAAATATAGTACCTAATTAAGCCTCCTCTTTTTTCCTTCTCTTCTTTCGCTATGAGTGAGCAATCGATCAAAAAGTAAAACCGTAATTGAAATTGAACTAATTGATTTTTTTAAGATAAACTAAACTGGTTGAACTTTAATTATTACTAAAACTTAATCGATATGAAATCGATTAATTTGATCGGTTAATGAATTAATCACTTTTTTTTAGCACTCAATTGATGTTGCCGAATAATGTGAGAAAGTTATGTCGAGCTCAAATACAATAGTTGATAGATATTGATTTAGTTTAATTAATTTAATCAAATTCAAAATTTTAAAATAGAGCCCGAACATAAAGAATCAAGTTTTTTTTAAAAAAATAAATAAATAAATTTCTGAATTAATTAAACCAGAGTTCCGAATTCGATTGTACTACTTAAAAAAAACTGCTTTAACGATGAAATATTAACATCATTTGATACTGTCATTATTCATTGCAACAAAATTGATTTTCCGCAGCGCATACTTATTCTATTTGTAGCGCACATCGCATGCTGCACAACTCCAAGCTGTTAAAAAACATAACAAATCGACAGCAAACGATCGCGTGCTGCGGTCTGCGGATATAGCATTCATAGCGCGCGACTGCGCGCTACGGATAATAGCATTAGCAGCGTGCGACCGCGCGCTACGGATAATACCATTTGCAACGTGCGATCACACACTGCGAATAGCATATAAAAATAAAAAAAATAAATACTGCACATAATTATCTACACCATATAATTATCAATACTATTTATTTAAAATATATAATCTAAATTTAAACATTATCACAGTTCATATAATATTTAAAATAGAAATAAAAGATTACAAAATATAATGAAAATGAGAATATTTATTTTTATTCATCTAATAATTATTTTATAAATCTTTATAAATCAACTCCAAATATTTTAAAAAAAT
>JAGFNQ010006290.1:427552-446916 GCA_024364735.1 Boesenbergia rotunda
TTAAATAAAGGATGCATGGACTCCCGTGTCTTGATCAAGAGGACCAAACACCAGACAAAGAAGTTGCCTTAAATAAAGGATGCGTGGGCTCCCGTGTCTTGATCAAGAGGACCAAACACCAGACAAAGAAGTCCTAGTTGCGGTTAGGCGGTCCTTTGTTTGAGGGGGGATTGTTGGGGTTGCAAGTTACAAACATAGTCCCACATCTAAACACATGGGAAAAGATCATAGGCTTATAAGGAATAATGATATCTCCATTGGCATCCTTTTGGGAGAGCCCAAGAGCAAAACCATGAGGGCTTAGGCCCCAAGTGGACAATATCATGTCATTGTGGTCCTAATAATATATTGTTTCTGAAAACTCATATATTGCATGCCCCAAATGGACAATGTCATGTCATTATGGTCCCTAACAATATATTGTTTCTGAAAACCCATATATTGTATAACTTGTCAACATGATTATCTCTAAGACAAATCTTGGAGAGTTCATGAAGACATGTCTATTAAAATGAAAATTATGGCACAATTCCGGGAGATAAAGCTCTAGGATCATATCTATCTTTTTTTGAATTCTAGGACCTTAGACTCCCCTTTAGTTCATACTAATCAATGGAAAAAATATTGTTGCAAAAGCTTCAAGAAGTGGAGTGAGGATGTCTTCATTAAGCCCTTCTAATTCTTCAAAGGATCTTCTAGATTATATTGTATTTATTCTCTTTGATATATTTCTTTGATGATTAGTAATTCATATTTTTTTAAAATATTTGGAGTTGATTTATAAAGATTTATAAAATAATTATTAGATGAATAAAAATAAATATTCTCATTTTCATTATATTTTGTAATCTTTTATTTCTATTTTAAATATTATATGAACTGTGATAATGTTTAAATTTAGATTATATATTTTAAATAAATAGTATTGATAATTATATGGTGTAGATAATTATGTGCAGTATTTATTTTTTTCAAAGGATTCACCACTCCTTGCGAGGAGATGTATACCCAGGCTATCGTCGGATTGTTACTCAAAACCTCTGGCCAGAGTATATCATGTTTAGAGTGCGAGTCTCTTAAATACATGAGAGTAATTAGAAATTCAAAGGACGAGAAAGACACTACTTGGGCTAGGTGTGACGTAGTCAGCCTAGTGGGGACTAACACAAATAGACCGTGTCCTGAACCAAGTGGGTATAAGATGGTGAAGGGAATGGGGCACGATTCATTAGAGCTGCTGAAGGGTTTCAGAATAATTTCTTCTGGGGTCAAACCGTTGATCTTTCGATTAATTGGGGATCATGATGTACTACTAGGTGTCACTCATGATCGTTCTATAATTGGTTAATTATAGACGACCAACATAAATCGAAAGCCTATTTAGTCACACGCACTACGAGTAATCCGAGGGATTTAAAACGAGTTGAAAATTGGATTTTCCGATCAAGAGAAATAAGTCGAATCTGAGTTAATCAGAGGCGCAATGGAAGCTAAAAATGGCTAAGTCTTTTGAAGGCTTTTTGGGCGAATTAAATGAGTTTAATTCGCGTTGGTTCGGCTCGGTTTGGGCCGGCCAAAGAGGGTGCCAACCCTCCTTGGTTGGCCGGCCACCTATTGGGGAGATAACCAATTAATTTTGGTTTAATTAATAAAGTAAATCTAGCGTGATTTATTTTATAAATTATGGATAAATAAATTTGTATAAAGAAATTTATATAAATAAATTTATAGAAATTTATTCTTTTTATGGAAGTTATAATAATCCATGAATTGGTTTATTTTAATTTTATAAAATCAATTATGAATTGATTTTTCCATAATAAGAAAGTTTATAAATTTCTTATAAAATTTATTCCATAATAAAAGGAGAGATTAATTAGTTTTATTATAAAGTTAGTTATAATAAAACTTGGTTTAAACGGAATAATTCATAAGAGAATTTATAGGATAAATTTCTTATGATAATTAATTAGTTTTATTATAAAGTTAGTTATAATAAAATTCATAAGAGAATTTATAGGATAAATTTCTTATGATAACTAATTAGTTTTATTATAAAGTTAGTTATAATAAAACTTGGTTTAAACGGAATAATTCATAAGAGAATTTATAGGATAAATTTCTTATGATAATTAATTAGTTTTATTATAAAGTTAGTTATAATAAAATTCATAAGAGAATTTATAGGATAAATTTCTTATGATAACTAATTAGTTTTATTATAAAGTTAGTTATAATAAAACTTGGTTTAAACGGAATAATTCATAAGAGAATTTATAGGATAAATTTCTTATGATAACTAATTCCGTTAATTCCGTTAATTCGGTTAAGAGGAGACTTGGCAAGGGAGAAGCAACTATATAAGGAACCATAGGCAAGCCTTGGATTCTGAAGATTTGGATAATCGAAATAGAGCTCTCCCTCTCTCTCTTCTCTTCTCTCCTCCTTCCCCCTACCTTCCATTAGGGTCGGCGGCCACCCTAGCTCCATTAGAGCCGGCGCCCAACCTACACCAAGGCAAGGTGTTGCCGTGAGCTTCAAGGAGAAGAAGAAACCAACCAAGAAGAAGAAGAAGCGGATTACATCTCCCTCTCTCTCGGAATTCGATTCTGTTACTTCGTTGGTTAGTTTCCTTTTCTTCTCTTGATCTTCTTAGTTGTGCCTTCCGAGGATCTAGTAGTTCTCGTCGGCACAAAACTCGTGACTTTGCGAAGTCATCCCGAAGAGAACTCGGCGTGGACGCGAATAGAGGCGGAGCTTCCAAGGGACGCTACGGTTGGATCTCGTCCCTTTCTTCGAGTTACGAAAGGTATAAAGTAAATTAGTTTACTTTTCTGCAAAATTTTATTTTATGATTATGTCAACACACCATAAGGTTGCATGCTAGATACGAAGTTAAAATAATTTAGGAAATTATTTTATGCAAATTCTTCCGCTGCACGTAAAAATTTAAAATTTTACGAACTCGTATCCTTGTCGACATGCACCCGGTCCCAACAAGGTCCCCTTGCCTAGACTGAGCACACCTCGACCGGTGGGCTTAGCCACCAGCTTGGTCCCTACTCCTCCGGAGGACGTTGTTGATACGGTTAGTGAAGAGGCGGCCGCCTCTCTTCTGGCTATGCATGACCTCCCCCGAGCTCTAGTAGAGGTGCAACTTCCCTCCGAAACTTCCCTACTTCGGATGGTCGAGCCCCAGCCACTTAACCTGCATGGTCATCTTTCTGCGGCTTGGGACCAAGGCCTGGAGTTAACTGAAGGACGAAGTCCTTTCAGCCTAGCCGACAACTTTGCCCTGGACATGGTCAAGGTATACCTTCCCTTATCCCCCACCCTCTTCGCTCTCTTCTTACATTGCTTGTTCTCGCGCAGCTGTGGGTCGGGGGCCAGGCAGTCACTAAAGCCTTGGTCACAAATGTTAGGCAACGCCGGGCGGCTGAGCATAAGATACAGAACTTAGAGCACCAACTAGCTCAGTGTGCTCTCCCCCCTGGTGTCGAGGGTCAGACCCGACTCCGCGACGAGATAACCGCTTTACGAATGCAATTGGCAGAGGGTGATATCCGACTGGAGCGAGCACACGAGGTATTGGCGACCTCAGCCCGTGAAATAGATCAGCTCGGCACTCGGCTGGAGGCCGCTGCGGCCACGAAGAAAACCGCCCTTACTCTCGAAGCCCGGGCTCGTTCTGACCTGGACAGAAAAATCATTGAGGTCCGCGACTTACAGCAACAACTACGGGAGGCATCCGCCATTCACCAGCAGGCCCTCCAGAACAATGAAACAGAACTCGTAGCCTTGAAGGGAAAGGCGACAGAACTCCAGGCTCAGCGAGAGGCCTTTCAGGCTTTGGAAGCCCAACTGGTAAGTACGGAGGCAGGCCTGACAGCCAAGGATGCCCAACTTAAAGAGCGAGACGCCGAGGTGGTCCGCTTGCAGAAAGATCTAACCAACTTCAAAGCTGGGGAACCGGCCCGGATCGAACAGGCCAGATTAGCCTATGTTCAATCTCAGCCCTTTCGGCAGCAGGTGACCCAGAAGATTGTAGGTATGATAAGGTATGGGGTAGAGGGCGCAATACAGCAGCTCACGGAGGCCGGCCATGTTGGATCGTGAAAACCGATAGAGGGGGGGTGAATATTGGAAATCGTTCGGAAATTCGTAAAGAGCAGTTGCACAGCGGAAATTTAAAAACAGCACACAGACACAGTCGATTTACTTGGTTCGGAGCCTGTGTCGACTCCTACTCCAAGGCCCACGGTCGTTGACCGTTTACTTTGGGCAATTCTATATACGCGCAAAATAGTTTACAATATATGATTAAAAATAAGTGCAATAGAATAATAATATTAAAATTTCAATCTTCGATACCGACGTCCGAAGTGTATTGACTTGTTCGGGGCAGCGGGACGTCATTGGCTCGAGTTGGAGTGTTTCCGGAGCAAGGCACGAGCGTAGAAGATCGTTGGGGCGTTGAGAGAACAGTTGTTTTGAAGCCTTGGTCGAAGGTCCCTTATATAGGGCCTGGGGGCGCCCGGGATGTCGGGGGCGCCCCCCACGTGGCCTTCGATCCGCCAAAGTCTCGGTCACGTCTGATCCTCTGGATCCGCTTTGACCGGGGCGCCCACAGCGCTCGGGGCGCCCGGATTGACCGGGTCAAACTCTATCCTTTGGCTTCGCTTGGCTTCGAGGGGTTCGGGTTCGATGTATGCGCATGGGGGCGCCCGGGACGCAGGGGGCGCCCGGGAGCAGCGCGGGCGCCCGGGAGCACGGGGGCGCCCCGCCCAACAGCTATTCGAACTCTTTTTCCTTTGATATGTTTTGTATGTACCTTGGGGGCGCCCGGGACACTCCGGGCGCCCTACTCAGCCAATGCCTCTCTCCTTTGAGGCTTTCTGAGCTGCAGACACACGTTCCTTCGGTCCTGCATCCAGGGTTAGTCCAAAACACAATAATATAATAAAATATTAGATTATACAGCCTTAGCTATCTTAGTTCTGACTTTGGTCTCCAAAATGGAGCCCTAGGTCGAACCGACGCCTATTGTTCCCTCAACGGGGAACGCGTCCTCACCTACTCCTCTCGGGAGAATTTACCTGATGCCAACCGTTCCTCTGGTTGGACTTTTGCCTGACGGTCCTTTGTCAGGTCTTATAAACTGGCAATCCTTCGCCAGTTGCCTAGCAGTCCTTCGCTAGGGCTTTAGTCCCAGGCTGTCCTTCGCCTGGAGCCAAGCAGTCCTTCGCTAGGGCTTGATACTAGCAGTCCTTCGCCAGTTGCCTAGCAATCCTTTGCTAGGGCTTTCTTTCCTGGCATTCCTTTGCCAGTGCCTAGCAGTCCTTCGCTAGGGCTTTTCCTGCACACTAGATTAACTTGTTAGAAACCAAGAAAGACTTAACTTTTGTCCTATGTTGCCATTATCAAAACACGGGTTTGACTTAGGTGCATTCTGCACCAACAGGCCATCTCCCTGCTGACCTACTTCCCAACGCGGTGAAGCTTTCCCTAATCAAGGCCGCGATCCCCCCCGACGCCTTTCCGAAATTTACTTAGCTTAGCGGGCCCGACATCCCTTTGCCCGAGCTATTGCTCAGTCTGCTCTTGCCCAATCTTTAAGCTCTTAAAATTTTGTAATGATACTTGATCTCCTGACTCGGCCTCCAAGGCCCAATTTTGTGATGGCCTCGGGCCTTAATTCATTTCTGTAGATTTTTCTTTTTCTTTATTTCGTTTAGTTGTTTGCGACGCACGAGATTTTTGCTAAGTGTGGCTTATTCGGTGCACTCACCTCATTCGCCGAAGGCCAGTGTTATGAGTCCTTCATCCGAATTTCACGAAGTACGGATCGCCCGGGACACTTAAATCATTATCGTAAGGTAGACTCCTTCAGGTCGGGTAGAAAGTTTCCGCCACGTGTCGAATGCTAGAGACATCTGCACTATCAGACGTTCAACTGAGCTGACGTCCGAGCTCAGGGGTACCATGGGGTCAGGTTGGTGTCCTGATTCGGGGGTGCTGTTCAACGAGGTCGGCACCCTGTCTGTGACGCGCGAAGTTCCCGCTAAGTGTTGTTTATTCAACTCCTTTAGTTCATTCTGCGAAGGCTAGCGTCTGCGTCCCGCGACCAACTCTCGCTCATTGTCGATTACTCGGGATGTTCATCCTGGTCTCCTTAGTTTGAACTTCTAGGCCGACTCAAAAATTTGGCTAAGTATCAGGCACTCGGGCGATTCGTGCTGTTAATCTCCCAATTTGGCCTTTTCCCAGACCTGGGATTGTAGCTTAGTCAGGTCGACACCTTGACTTAGCAAGGAGGGTCGGTCGAACGTACGACCTGGCTCGGCGAGTTCGCTCGGTCGGGTGAATACCCTGACACGGCGATTTTGCTCGGTCGGGTGAATACCCTGACTTGGCGATTTTGCCATGTTTTCGACGAGTTAACCTTTACCAGCGAAGCCAAGTTGGCTTGTATGCGCTGGTTCGATTAGTTCAGTTTGACCGAGCTGACCTAATATCCCTTTTGTCTTTCAGAACGTGGGGAGCCACACCCTGGCAGTGAAGATCACAGAAATGTGGTAATTCATATGTCTTTCGAGCAAGAGTCTGGACACCGTCCGACTTACCCTGACCGAGCGTGGATTGCCACGCCCGACCGGGCCCGACTAAACGTGGAACGCCACGCCCGGTCGGCGCCGAGTCCGGTGGGTGCGTGAGAGCAAGCCCACTTATAACTTGCCTTAGCAAGAGTCTGGACACCGTCCGACTTACCCTCACCGAACGTGGATCGCCACGCCCGACCGGGCCCGACCGAACGTGGAACGCCACGCCCGGTCGGCGCCGAGTTCGGTGGGTACGTGAGAGAGAGCTCACTTATAACTTGCTACAGTTGTTTTTTGAGGAGTTTGGGTTTTTGCCATCGCTTTTTCTGAGTACAGTTACAAGGATCATTTCTCTCCACTCTCCTCACGATACAATCTTAAATGCACTGCACTCCAAGGTCTTCTGAGTTGCTTTCCTTGAGCGTCTTGAAGATAGTAGGCTCCCGATCCCAGCGCCTCGACCACCAGGAACGGACCACTCCATGGAGGCTCCAGCTTGCCTACTTCTCCAACTGGCTTGATTCTTTTCCATACCTTGTCCCCTACTTGGAAATGTCGGGGTATGACCTGCTGGTTGTATCAGTTTCGCATCCTTTGTTGGTAAGCAGCCATACGGACTGCAGCCTTAGCTCGAATCTCCTCGATCAGATCTAGTTCAACTCGTCTCTTCCCTGCATTTTCTTCTCCATACAGTTGTCTTCTGTCAGACTCACAACTGACCTCCATGGGGACTACCGCTTCACTCCCGTAGACTAACTGGAAGGGAGTGCACCCCGACCCCTCTTTGGGTGTGGTTCGAAGGGCCCATAGGACACCAGGCAGCTCATCCACCCAGGATCCGCCGACCTGATCCAGCTTAGCTCTGAGCCCTTTCAGAATCTCTCTATTGGCTACTTCGGCCTGACCAATACTCTGGGGATATGCCACGGAAGTGAAGGCCTGCTTGATCCCAAATTCCTTGCACCAATTTCTGATTATCCGACCTTGAAACTGCCGACCGTTGTCTGATACCAGCTTATGAGGTATGCCATACCGGCACAAAATGTTCTGCCAAAGGAATTTCTTCACCGCTTGCTCGGTGATCCGGGCCAGGGCTTCTGCTTCGACCCACTTGGAGAAGTAATCTACTGCCACCAACAGGAATTTCTTTTGACCTGCTGCCCTGGGGAAGGGTCCCACTATATCCATGCCCCACTGATCAAAGGGATATGATACAATGGACGCTCGCAACATCTCCATCGGTCGGTGAGACAGATTCTGATACTTCTGACAAGAAAGACAGGAAAGAGTCATCTTCTCTGCATCCTTTTGAAGGGTCGGCCAAAAGTAACCGGCCAGCAGGACCTTCTGAGCCATGGACCGACCTCCTGAATGATTTCCGCAGCACCCCAAATGCACTTCTCTAAGTACATAGTCCGTATCTTCCTTTCCGAGGCATCTGGCTAGAGGTCGGAAAAAAGCCCGCTTGTATAATGCGTCCCCTATCAGGGTGAACTGGGCTGCTCTGATCTTCAGTATCCGAGCTTGCTCGGGGCTGTCCGGAAGAGTTCCCTCTTTCAGGTAGGCGATGAATGGAGCTCTCCAGTCCCCCTCTATCTCCATTTCTACTTCCCTCTCGACCTGAGCCACCAGCATGACCTGAGGTGAAGGCTTGGGGAAGACCCACGACTGGACCGAGCTGGCCAGCCTAGCTAACTCATCCGCCTTGGCATTGTCTCCTCGGGGGATCTGTATAATCTGAACTTCTTGAAATTCTGCTTGTAAATGTTGATATGCCTCTACGTAAGTCTGTAGAGTTGCGTCATTTACTTCAAACCGCCCAGCCACCTGTTCAGTCACCAACTGAGAATCGGAATGTAGGATGACCCGAGTGGCCCCGACCTGTCTGGCCGCCTGGAGGCCTGCCAAGAGGGCTTCGTACTCCGCCTGATTATTGGTAGCCTGGTACCCTAGCCGCACGGCAAGATGAATGGGGTCTCCCTTCGGAGACATCAATAAAATTCCCAGGCCACTCCCTGCCCGGGTGGCTGACCCGTCCACATATATTTTCCAGACCTCCTCCTCTTCTTCGGTATGAAGTTCACTCAGGAAATCTGCCAAGGCATGAGCTTTGATCGCCGTTTGGGGCTGGTACTGAATATCATATTCGCTCAGCTTGGCTGTCCACTTGACCATCCGACCTGAGACTTCAGGGTTGATCAAGACCTTCCCGAGTGTGCTATTGGTCAGCACTCGGATAGGATGAGCCAAAAAGTAGGGTCGCAGTTGTCGAGCCATCAACACAAGGACATAAGCTAATTTCTCGAGTGTAGTATACCTACACTCGGCCTCTTTTAATAAGTGCCTAAAGAAATAAACCGGTTGCTGTTCGGTCTGTTTCTGGGTTACAAGCACAGCACTCGCAGCTCCCTCGGTAGCAGATAAGTAAACATACAATGGTTCTCCTCCCTCGGGCTTGGCTAGCACTGGCAGACTGGCCAAGTATGCTTTCAATTCTTCGAAAGCTCGGTCGCACTCGGCATCCCACTGGAACTTGGAGGCCTTGCGTAGGATCTTGAAGAACGGCAGACTTCTATCGGCCGACCGGGAGATAAACCGGGATAAGGCCGTGATCCTTCCGATCAGGCGCTGAACTTCCCTCAGATTTCTGGGCGGTGGCATGTCTAGCAGAGCTTTCACTTTACCCGGATTGGCTTCTATTCCCCGCTCGGTCAGGATGTAGCCCAGGAATTTCCCACTCTTGGCTCCGAACAGACACTTTGCAGGATTGAGTTTGAGGCCATATCTTCGCAGGGTGCAGCAGGTTTCTCGTACATCTGCTATGAGGTCGGCAGCCCGGGTGGACTTGATAAGGATGTCATCGACGTACACTTCTACGTTTCTCCCGAGCTGCTCTTTAAAGACTTTATTCATCAGCCTTTGATAAGTTGCCCCGGCGTTCTTGAGTCCGAAGGGCATAACTGTGTAACA
This sequence comes from Boesenbergia rotunda, assembly GCA_024364735.1. Lineage (NCBI taxonomy): Eukaryota > Viridiplantae > Streptophyta > Magnoliopsida > Zingiberales > Zingiberaceae > Boesenbergia > Boesenbergia rotunda. The sequence continues at coordinate 437,122 of JAGFNQ010006290.1, forward strand.
ATAGGTACCTTCGGCTGTGACAAAATTGACCTTCTCCTGGTCACCCGGGCATAATGGGACTTGGTGATATCCTTGATAGGCATCGAGCATGCAGATAAGTTCACTCCCGGCGGTAGAGTCTACCATCTGATCTATTCGGGGGAGCGGGTAACAGTCTTTGGGGCAAGCCTTATTAAGGTCTCTAAAATCGATACAGACCCTCCATTTATCACCCGGCTTGGAGACCAGCACTACATTAGCCAGCCAGGCCGGGAATTGGACTTCTCGGATGTGCCCAGCTCCCAGCAGTCTCTCCACCTCTGCCTGAATAATCTTATTCTGTTCAGGGCTAAAATCTCTTTACTTTTGCTTCACAGGTCGGGCGTCAGGGTACACATGTAGCTTATGTTCCATTACCTCTGGTCTGACCCCTTTAAGATCTTGTTGGGACCAGGGAAATACATCTCAGTTCTGAGTCAGACATTCTATCAGCTATCGTCTGAGGTCCGGCGATAATCCGGGAGCTATCTTCACTTTAGTTTCTTCTTGGTCGGGCAAGAGCTGGACCTCTTCCTTTTCCTCTATCAACTCAGCCCAGGGAGAGGGCTGAGAGGAGTGCACCATGTTACAATGGGCCGGTGCAGATCGGAAGGCCTTACTAACCTCCACTCGGACGTCATCCACGTAACATCGGCGGGCGACCTTCTGGTCTCCTTTGACTTCGCCGACCTGATCTCCCAACGGAAATTTGACCTTCAAATAGAAAGTGGACACCACGGCTCGGAACTCGTTCAACACCGGTCTGCCCAGGATGGCATTGTAGGCCGAGGGGGCGTCCACTACCAGGAAGGTAGACCACCGAGTCCTTCTTAAAGGTTCTTCACCAAGTGAGATGGTCAATTTTATTTGGCCCAACGGCTGGACTTCGTTTCCCGTGAACCCAAACAGAGGTGTGGTCACGAGCTGGAGCTCAGTAGCTTCGATCTGTAATTGTTCAAAAGCTTTTAAGTATAAGATGTTTACCGAACTTCCCGTGTCCACAATGGTTCTATGAATCTGGTAATTAGCTATGATCGCCGTGATGACCAGGGTGTCATCATGAGGGACTTCTACTCCTTGTAGATCTGAAGGGCCGAAACTGATTTGCGGTCCCTGAGCCTAGGCCGAGCTGCAACCCACTTAGTAAATATCGAGTCGCCTAACTTGCGATTTCCGAGCTCTGTTGGAATCTCCATAGGTGGGGCCACCGGAAATTACGTGAATGGCCCCGTGTACCGCATTTTGCTGGTTGGTCTGTACCTCATTAACATTGCCGCGCCCCGAAGAGGTGGGGGTCGAGAACAGTTGTCTGGCTGCGGGGGCGGTCGATCGAGCATTGACCTCCGACTGGTTTTGTGCTGTTCTCCCTCGACCTCGGCCGCCTCCCTGTTGGGATCCTCTCGGACTGCCCTGTCCAGCACGACCACGGCCCCTGCTGGCCTGCCAGCAGTCCTAAAGGTCGTGGGTGTGGCTGTTATGAAAAGAGCAGTAGGGCTGCCATCTGGACGGGAAGCAACCCTGGGCCACTTGTTGCACTATTCCCCTTTCGGCTCCTTGTCGATGTCCCATAGCTCTGGGACTTCTGAGAGGTCCTCCGGGAGGCGCACTCCTCTGATGATGCTGGGGGACCTCGAGTGCTGGTTTGACCTCCGGTCGCCTGGCGGCTTGTGCTTCTTCTACATCGACGTATTTGCTGGCTTTGCCTAGGAGACCTTCGAAGTCCTTCGGAGGTTTTCGGATCAAGGATCTGAAGAACTCGCCCTCCTACAAGCCTTGTGCAAAGGCACTGACTAGCACCTTAGATGTGGTAGTGGGTACATCCAATGCGACTTGATTAAACCTTTTGATGTATGCTTTGAGGGGCTCTTTGGAGCCCTGCTTCAGGGTAAAAAGATTGAGGCTGGTTTTGTGGTGTCTCTTGCTGCTCACGAAATGTTGGAGGAACAATCTTTTAAAGTCAGAGAATTCTCTTACAGATCCCTCCGGCAGTCTGTCAAACCATCGTTGGGCCGACCCTGACAGAGTGGTCAGGAAGGCTCGGCACTTTACTCCGTCGGAATATTGATGCAGCATTGAAGCGTTCTCGAACTTCATTAAATGCTCTTCAGGATCCGTGGCTCCCCCGTATTCAGCGATGGACGGGGGTCTGAAATACTTGGGCAAGGGCTCCTGCAGGATCTGGTTGGAAAAGGGGAATCCTGTACGCTCCGCCGAGGTCGGCGCAAGGGGAGCCTTCCCTTTGTTAGCTCTGGTACGGCTGGATGTAGCCTCGTGAGGGTCTGATTGCCCTGCTCCCTCAGCCGGGCCGAACAGCGCCCGATGGAAGTGAGGACTCTCATCCTGTCGAACCCCTCCTTCGGTGCCCACCCGAGCAGTCTGCTCGGTCGGGCCCGGCTGAGCAGGTCGAGCGGCCGCTTGCTGTGCCTCTGCCAATTTCCTGGCTCTAGCTTCTATTAGCATATCCAAGTCTTCCTGTGAAAGAGTAACAGTCACCCAGTTGGATTCACTCATCTTCGGCTTTCGATCAGGCGAGATTCCCACAGACGGCGCCAAATTTGATCCTGTCGACAAGCGAAGACCGGTTCTCACTCGGATGACCCGGTCTAACCAAGACGACCCTGTCTGCTGTAACTCGGGGGTCGGGGTCGGGGTCGGGCTTGGACAGAATAGGAGTCGGGCTTAAGTCACTCGGCTCGGACCGAAATGAGGCTTACAAAGGGAAGTTGAGGTTGCAAAGTGGCAGCGATCCCTCTTTCTGAAGCTCAAATGGGGTTTATATAGGGGGAAGAAAGGGTCTTCCCTCGTGCGAACTGTCACGTCTCATTAAGGGTCAGTCAGAGATTAGCCTAAGTAGTTGGCTATCTTAACGGCGGGGTGAGACTGACACAGCCGCCTAACAGTCTGTAAACCTGTCCTTTCCAACCTTGATTAAGGTTTGACAGCTACGTCAGCTAATGATGGCGTTCAACGTCTCTTCCCCCTAATGCCGAATCCTGACAAATCTGACCTCTTGGTGTCCGAGCTCCGGCGCCTGACCTGAGGTCGCTCAGTTCTAACTCCCGACCTCTTGAGGTCTGAGCTCTGACGCCCGACCTCTTGATATTCTGACTACACCTTCGACCCGACCCGTGAAGTCTGGCAAGACTCGGCCTGATCTGTCCCAACCTCTTGAGGTCATCGAACCCTAGTTCCCCGACCTCTTGGTGTCGGAGCTCTTGCACCTGACCCGAGGTCATCGAGCCCTAGTTCCCCGACCTCTTGGTGTCGGAACTCTTGCACCCGGCCTCTTAGTATCTGAGCTATGGCGTCCGGCCTGAGACCACTAAGCTCTAGTTCCCGACCTCCTAGTATCTGAACCCGGGCGCCTGATTCCGAGCTGAGGCTTTACTTGCCCCGACCTCTGCTATCATGTGTCCAGCTCAGGCTGGGCTCGCAGGACAGAGGATGGTCTGGTTTAACTTTCTTTGACCCGGGTCGAACCAGGTAAGCCCTGACTGGGCTCATAACCCTGATAAAAAACCGCTTGCCTGGATCACATGCCAAACCACGTCTTCGTCCGCATCCACCAATAGTTGAAATCCTCTCGATCATAGGGAGGTGGAACGTTGATGTCATCACCCAATTTTTCTTCAATCATCATCTCCTCTAGCTTTTGCTCTCTTGGCGGTTATGTTAGATCGTGTACGTCTTACAAGCGGAAACAATAATAATACAATCAAACAACGCTAACACAAACCTATTTACGTGGTTCGGAGATGACGGTCCTACTCCATGACAGTCCGTAAGGTGAACGATCCCTCGATCCTTCGGCGGATCACTCCCCGGATACCCTCCGGCTAGCTCGTATAGCTCCTTGTGGGTGGAGAAACCTCGCCACAACCTTGAACACACTTTCTGAGCAATATGACTACTAATGAGCTCTAACCAAGCTCATTTTGTCAAGAGCTCCCAACCCAAATTGAGTTCTCTTAAATAGAATTCTAAGTTGAAACCCTTGCCACCAGTCGACTGCTCCCAGGGCAGTTGACTAGTCCTAGCCAAACAGTAAGCCAACGGCTAGCTATAACGGTTAGTTTTCGATTTTACTAGTCGACTACCCTTGGGGCAGTCGACTGGTCCAGGGTCGAAAACTTTCTGTGAGTTTGAGTTCTTGCTGGCAGTCGACTGGTACATTTTCAGTCGACTGCCCAGCTTACAAAGACACTCCTCCTCACTCCAAAGACCCTCCTTCATGTGTGCCTTCAAGCATACTCCCTTGGTTTGTCCCTTGAAGTCCTCTTCCACCGGCTATCATCCCTCGGATGCGCACGCAAGCTCTCGACTTGCCTCCATGCCACCCTTCGTGTGTGCCCTTTGAAGTCCACTTCCCGGCTTACCCTTGGAGTCCTCTTCCCTCGGCTCTCGTCCCTCGAATATGTCCTCCATATGTGATTCTCCAAGTCTTGCAAACTCAATCACACATATCAAATAACAAGAGTAAGCCTAACTTAAACCCTTTGCCCAAATATCAAAATACATGGTCACTCTGGACCATAGATTGCCCCAACAGGTTAGTCCGTAGATGAGCGAACCTTCGCTTTGATACCACTTGTTAGGATCTTACCGTTAAGCTAGAGGGGGTGAATATCTTCCTTTCGATTTTTCTTCCTACAAGTTGTTAGTGCGCAAGCAACTCCTACTCCACGGTTGTCCGTAAGGTAGACGATCCCGATCCTTCGGTGGATGATTCCTTGAAGTGCCTCCGGCTAGCTCTTGTCGCTCGTTGTGGGTGGAGAAACCTCGCCACAAATCTTGGACAATCCCTGAGCACTGTAGGCTACTAACCAGCTTTATCCAAGCAAGTTTCATCAAGAAGAAACAACCTTAAACGATCTCCCTTAAATAGAACTCGAGGATGAAATGACCATTACCAGTCAACTAGTATTTGTGAATTCGAAAGTCATAGCCTGACTCTTCAAATTCTGGTCACTACCAGTCAACTGATCCTGGATCAGTCGACTGGTCCATTCCTAAGTCTAGGGTTACCCTTCCTGAGTATATTTCTCTCCGCACTCGAACCCTCACGACTTAGTTCCCGAGTACAATTTCCTCAGCACTCGGACCCTCACGACCTGGTTGACTCTTCATCTAGCAGCCTCAATCTGTTGCCTTCGCGCCCTCTTCGTCTTTGGCTCTCGTCTCTCAGATGCGCACACAAGCCCTCGACTTGCCTCCATGCCATCCGTCACGCATGCCTCGTAGTCCGTGTCTCTCAGCTCATCGTCCCTGCTTTAGCAATCTCGACTTGTTGCCTTCAATCCCTCTTTGACTTTGGTCCTCGTCCCTCAGTTGTGCACACAAGCCCTCAGCTTGCCTCCATGGCATCCTTCACATACGCCTCAAAGTCCGCTTCCCTTGGCTCATCTTCCCTACTTTGTCCATGGTCCCTCAAATGCACACACAAGCCTACAGCTTGCCTCCATGCCACCCTTCACCGCACCTGAAGACATCCAACCAAGTCTATGTGTATCCTGCAAACCTGCACACTCACATACACATATTAGATCAACATAACCCCTAACTTAATCATATTGACACACACATCAAAACTCATGATCCTCCCGATCATACTTGGGTCGATTGCCCCAACAAGATGTTCACGGAACTTCCTGTTGTTGGATCGAGAAAACCGATAGAGGGGGGGGTGAATATCGGAAATCATTTTTCGGAAAACTTAGAGCAAGTACGCAGCGGAAATTAAAAATCACAACACAGAGACACAGTCGATTTTACTTGGTTCGGAGCCTGTGTCGACTCCTACTCCAAGGCCCACGGTCGTTGACCGTTTACTTTGGGCAATTCTATATAGTGCGCAAAATAGTTTACAAAAATTGATTACAAAATTAAGTACAGTAAACTTAAATAGCTCTTTTACCGACGTCCGGTGTAGATCGACTTTTTCGGAGTAGCGGGACGTCGTCGGCTCGAGTTGGACGGATTCTGAGACGAAGTGTGAGAGCAGAAGAGCGTAGAAGCGTTGATTGGAAGTCGTTGTTGAGAGCCTGGGCGTTGGGTGCTATTTATAGCACCTAGGGGCGCCCTGGACGACGGGGGCGCCCCCCCCCCCCACGTGTCACGTGATCCGAGATTCTCTCGGTCAACTTTTATCCCACCCGAATAGGGATGAGGTTTGCCCGTGGGGGCGCCCTGGACGCAGAGGGCGCCTTGCTTGACTCCTTCTGCGCGGGCTTCTCGTATGGATAAGGTTGCTTGGCTTCGCTGGCATAGGTGCGGGGTGTGAGGGCGCCCTGGCTGTTGAGGGCGCCTTCGTTGCTGAGGGCGCCTCGGCCAGTAGTTGCGGAAGCTTCTTTTTACTTCATTTGTTTCATGTTCACCTTGGGGGCGCCCTGGACACTCAGGGCGCCCTACTCAGCTGCTGCCTCACTCCTTTGAGGCTCTCTGAGCTGCAGACACTCGTTCCTTTGGTCCTGCATCCAGGGTTAGTACGAAAACAACATAAAGTAGTAAGTTGTTAGTTTCATACAGCCTTAGCTGTCTTGGTTCTGACTTTGGGCCTCCCAAATGGAGCCCTAGGTCGAACCGACGCCTACTGTTCCCTCGACGGGGAACGCGCCCTCACCTACTCCTCTCGGGAGAGTTTACCTGATGCCAACCGTTCCTCTGGTTGGACTTTTGCCTGACGGTCCTTTGCCAGGTCTTGGATGCCGAGCTATCCTTCGCCCGGTGCCTAGCATTCCTTCGCTAGGGCTTCTGTCCTGGCATTCCTTTGCCAGTGCCTAGCATTCCTTCGCTAGGGCTTTTGTCCTGGCATTCCTTCGCTAGAGCTTTTGTCCTGGCATTCCTTCGCCAGTGCCTAGCATTCCTTCGCTAGGGCTTTTGTCCTGGCATTCCTTCGCCAGTGCCTAGCAGCCCTTCGCTAGGACTTTTTCTGCACACTCAAGTAACATTGTTAGATAACAATTAAGACTTAACTTTTGAACCTTGTTGCCATTATCAAAACATAGGTTTGACTTTAGTGCCTACTGCACCAACAATCTCCCCCTTTTTGATTTATGGCAACCCTTGTTTAATCAAAAGCATAAAAATTTGTTCCCTCCCCCTGGAGAGAATCTCCCCCTAGATTTTTCAAAATTTCGTGGGGTAAAAAAAATTTACTTAGATTTTGTACTTTGAAAACTTAAGTTGAATATTTTGGAAATCTTTTGATAACTTAAGTTTTAAAAGTATATAGCATGAGTTTAGAGTACTTACCAAAAATTTGAAGTCTTATGTTTTACGTACTCTTAAGTTTGAAAATTTTTTTAAGTTAAGTAGGATTTCAAAAACTTAAGCACTTAGTAATTTTTGAAACACCTTAAGTACTTAGTAAATTTTGAAAAACTTTTAAGTACTTTGAGAAACTTAAGTACTTAATGCTTTTTAAAACACCTTAAGTACTTACTAAACTTTTAAGTACTTTGAGAAACTTAAGTACTTAATGCTTTTTGAAACACCTTAAGTACTTAGTAATTTGAAATAATTTAAGTATAAAGTACTTTATGGAGGTTTTGAAAACTTAAGCTTAAAGTAAAACTTAAAAAAACTTAGTAAAAGTTTTGAAAAACACTTCAGCTTAAAGTACTTATTAAAGCATTAGTACTTTTGAAAAACTAAAAACTTAGTATTTAATAAGCTTAAGTACTTAATAGATTAAAAACAAAGGACTTAAGTATTGCAAGAAAGGTTTGTTTTGAAAAGCTTTTTGAAAAGACTCAAGTAGCTAACTTTCTGAGGAAAATATTTGAGAGTAAATTTTTTTCAAAATTTGAACTTTGAGAAAATTTGAATTCTCTCTTTTCCTATCTCTCCCCCTTTGTCATATATCAAAAACAGATAGAAATTGTAGAAATTAATTTGCAAAAAAAATATTCATATGATTTTGCTGTACTGATCCAAGACTTAGACCAAATCAGTTAATTTTTCCTTGTAGGGACCTGTCTAACCCATTTAGCTACTGACTAACTGTTATAAGCAGTAGTTTTCGCTAGGGTTAGTCAAGTTAAGTATTTCTGTTCAAGTTAGATTTTCTAAACTTGACACTTAACTGGATTGCTGTATAAGTTGTATTTAGTGCCCCAATTACTGCAGATGCACTGACTTAAAGCATCTTGAATTAAGGCAAAGACCTAAGCATCTCAACCCTTTCTAGGTTATCAATCAAAGTACCCTAAGGTGCTTGTGAGATGCTGGCTTCTAAGTCTATAGGTGCATGCAGTTCTAGGGTTAGGGCCTAAGCTAAGTCCATTTGCGAAAAAAAACCCTAGTTTTGAAAGGGGGTAGTTTTGAAATAAAACTAAGAAAAAAATTTAAAATAAATTGATTTTGAAATTAACTAAAATAGTTTTTCAAAATTCTAATTTTAGAAACTGATTTTTAAATCAAGTAAGGAGAAAGAAAATCAACAGTAAAGTTAACCTATTCTACAGAGCACAATCCTAACTGCCTAATAGAAAGGAACAAGTATTCAATAGCTAGTCAACATAGGAAAGTCAACACAGTCATACAGTCATATATGAGTCAACCCTACTGAGTAGGGGCAGTCAGATAGTTACTGATACAATGCTAGCAAATCTAGGACGAGGGACCGGGATGATCAGATGGGCCCGGCTGCCATGAATCGAATCGTGCCATCATCTCAATGAATCGTGCATCAGCCACTTCTCAATCGGCTCTACGAGCATCCATATGCTCTATGTGATAGGCCTCGACCTCCTCTCGGAGACTCTAGACCTGTGTCTCTAAGTGAGCTACTCGATCGTAGAGTGTTGGTGGAGCAGGCTCGTCTATGTGCGCTCGGGCTGCTGCTGCCAGATCTCCAACGTCGATCTCAACCTCCTCGTCTGAATCAATCGGGGGAGCTGCTCTCTGACGTCTCCAGGACAAGACCCCGGTACGGGACACCTCTATACCAGCTAGGGCGATGTTTCTATAGCCTATTTCATCGTAATCAATCAAGGCGGCCATCTCTCCCTCGGTAATGTTTCTACCGTGGTGATGTAATATGGATGTGATGATGTGGCAGTAGGGTGTGCGTACCTGCCCTTGTGTGGTAACACTGGATGCGTGTAGGATAGTATGAAATAAGTGAAGTCCTATGTCGATGTCTAGCTGGTGAATCAAGGCGTATAGGAGAAAGGCGTGGAATGGTCGCATCGTGGTGACATCCCTGGTGGATAGTGGTAGAATGCATCGGACTATGACCCTATATAGAGCATAGTCCTGGACCTCTAATTTGACAGACTGGAAACGTCTGGTCAGGGGTCGCCTAAAGAAGTATGAGTGTAATGTCTCTAAGGTAATGTGAGAGTAAGGAGCATCAAAGGGAGGCTCCCTAGAAGGGTAACAACAGAATGTGGACTGCGAGAGTCGTAGTCCTAGAAATCGATTGAGTAGTATTGGTGTGATGGTTAAGGGGGTTCCTTGAACAGTGGTGGAGAACATGAGATTATCCTGTCTAATTATGTTATTGTAAAATTCTGCACATAAGGAAGTATTGATTGGGTGGGTGCAGAATACGAGATTGTCAAGTTGGTAAAAGTTTATGGCATTCATTGCTAAGGGACAGGATTGGGTGAAAAATTGTCTATTCAAGTAGCTCGTTTTGATAGGTTTATAGGTGGTATGAGCGAACTTATTACATAATTCTAAATTCGGAAACCTAGGATCAGGACTAGGTTGGGTACCGGGTTCTGCCTGGTTTGATCGGCGTCTTCTAAGAGAAGAAATGTACACTTAAAG
>JAGFNQ010006290.1:447467-547369 GCA_024364735.1 Boesenbergia rotunda
TGACAAAGCCGTTTAATGAAGTTTCATTTTCAAAATTAATCTTTGAAAAAGTTCTGGTCTAACTAGTTTGGATTTTGGATCGGTAGCTTCGGCTAGTTTCACCAGTCTAAAGAGACCAAGTGAACTTGATCTTATTAGAATTGGTTTCCCTAACGTACTATCATCTCACATCCACCCAATACTATGTTGTCAAGTTTCAGTTTATGTTTGTTTAGTCCTTAGACTGACCTAAGTCTAAGCATGGTAAGTTGCAGAGATTAAATAAACAAGCAAACAATCATATTGCAAGCAAATATTAATTCTTATCTAACAATAAATATAGTTTTTAGTTTGGCTCCCCCTGGACTAAAGCCACGATAATGATTAGGCAAGATGTGAATCTTGTCCTTGGGGATCCAATACTGATTTGATCCAGTCAGTTTGTTCAGGCACAGTTTGGGTACCCATGCTTGAATTTTACCTTTGGACTGATTCAGTACAGCAAGGTAAGATCTTTGTCGGGATTTGGTTCTATAGCCAAGTCCGGATCGATTTAGAACGGACTTCTGTTTTCCAAGAATCATGTCAAGACCCTTGGAACCAGAAGTGAATCGCTCTAAGGCCGTTCTAAGATCCTTAACCTGAGTTTTCAAGGAGGAGTTCTCTTTCTCAAGTTTTTCAACTTGAGTAGGAGCTCCTTCTTGAACTTTCTCGGTTGAGGGTTTAGAGTCAGCTCCCTCTTTCAAGAGTTTTACTTCCTGTCGGAGGGACTCGATTCGGAGTTTGGCTTTCGCCAAATCTCAAGAAAGGTATGAAATTAAATCGTTTAACTGACTTCTATTAAAACCACTCACCTTGATTTCGCCATCATCTGAGAAGGTCAGTTTGCCGTCGTCTTGTTCTAAGTCTGACTCGGTTCCGACTTCTTCTGAGGCGGTCAGGGCTAGGAGGTTGGACTGGGGTGCCTCTTCTTCTTCTTCTAAGGATGATTCATCCCAGGTTGCTTGAAAAGCCTTCTTTCTTCTCGTCTTTTTAGTCTCTTTTAGGTTAGGACATTCTGACTTGTAGTGACCCTTTTTCTTGCACTCGTAGCAGGTCACGTTGGGCTTGTTTGCGGGTTCAGCTGGTTCGTCCTTTCTTCAGCCGGCTTTCCGTCTGTTGGATTGGTTCTTCAGCTCTTTGTAATAGTTTCGGGCTAGTCGGACCAGCTTGGTTTGTTCTCCTTCATCTTCTGTGTCTGAGTCTGAGTTAGACTCAGGTTCAATTTGCAGTTTCTTCTTTGTTGATCTTCCAGATTTTCCTGCAAAGAAAGCAATTCCTTTCTCGACCATATTGGAGTTAGTTTGTTCGTGCAGTTCTAATTCGGAAAATAATTCGTCTAACTTTATTTTAGAAAGATCCCTTGAGACCTTGTATGCATCTACCATAGATGCCCACAAGGTGTTTCAAAGGAAGGCATTTAGAGCGTACCTTATTAGGTCACGGTTTTCGACCTTGTGACCTATAGTATGAAGACCGTTTGTTAACTCTTGGATTCGTGCGTGGAGTTGGGCTGTTGTTTCGTTGTCGGCCATCTTGATGGTGTACAACTTGTTCAGGAGCAGATCCCTTTTACTGATGCGAGTATCTGATGTCCCTTCGTGCAGCTCGATCAGTTTTGCCCAAAGCTCCTTGGCACTGTTGAAGGGGCCCACCCGGTTCAGTTCCTCTTTTGTCAATCCGAATTGGAGAGTCTGAGTTGCTTTTGCGTCGGCTTCTATCTTGCGTTTCAGAGCGGTGTCCCATTCTGAGTAGCTTTGAGGTAGTCCTTCGGCTTTTTTAGGGATCTCCAGACCGGACTGGATGATGATCCACATGTCCACCTGAGTTTTCAGGTGGACCTCCATACGGCTTTTCCAGTAGGAAAAGTCTTCCCCACTGAATAGTGGAGGTCTGGCCGTGCTAAATCCCTCTTGCATGGCCATTTGATCTATAAAATAAGAAACGAACAAAAAGAAACAAATTTCCCAAGACTAGGTCTTGGATTAGTAGTGTTGGATAAATAGAAATGAAATAACGAGGGGTGTTGCACCAACCTCGATTAACGAAAAGGAAATTCGAACGAGAAAAAAAATAAAAAATGAAGTAAAAATCCGAAAAAAATTTTCAAACTGGTGGTTGCACCAGGTTTGAACTTCCCCGCTCTGATACCACTTGTTGGATCGAGAAAACCGATAGAGGGGGGGGGGGTGAATATCGGTAAACGTTTTTCTTCGGAAAATTTAGAGCAAGTACGCAGCGGAAATAAAAATAAAACACAACACAGAGACATAGTCGATTTTACTTGGTTCGGAGCCTGTGTCGACTCCTACTCCAAGGCCCACGGTCGTTGACCGTTTACTTTGGGCAATTCTATATATGGCGCAAAAATAGTTTACACAATAATATTGCAGAATTAAGTGCAGTAAACTTTAAATAGCTCTTTTTACCGACGTCCGGGGAAGATCGACTTTTTCGGAGCAGCGGGACGTCGTCGACTCGAGTTGGAAGGATTCTAAGGCGTAGCGCGAGAGCAGAGAGCGTTGAAACGTTGATTGAAAGTTGATCTCCAAGCTTGGGGGTGTTATTTAAAGCACCTAGGGGTGCCCTGGACGTCGGGGGCGCCCTCCACGTGTCAAGTGATCCGAGCTTCGCTCAGTCAAGCTCTATCCCACTCGAATAGGGATGAGTTTTGACACTGGGGGCGCCCTGGACGCAGGGGCGCCTTGCTTGACTTCTTCAGCGCGGGCTTCTCGGCTGGATAGATGAAATCGGGTTTGCTGGCTTGGGCACGGGGCGCCTTGGCTGCTGAGGGTGCCCTGGGCGCTGAGGGCGCCCTGGTGGCTGAGGGTGACAAAGGGCGGCGCTGAGGGCGCCCTGGTTGCTGAGGGCGCCCTGGCCAGTATTCAGCCGAGGCTCTTTTTGCTTCAATTGTTTCATCTTTACCTTGGGGGCGCCCTGGACACTCAGGGCACCCTACTCAGTTGCTGCCTCACTCCATTGAGGTTCTCTGAGCTGCAGACACTCGTTCCTTTGGTCCTGCATCCAGGGTTAGTTCGAAAACAACATAAAGCAGTAAAATATAAGATTATACAGCCTTAGCTGTCTTGGTTCTGACTTTGGGCTTCCTAAATGGAACCCTAGGTCGAACCGACGCCTACTGTTCCCTCTACGGGGAACGCGTCCTCACCTACTCCTCTCGGGAGAATATACCTGATGCCAACCCTCCTTTGGTTGGACTTTTGCCTGACGATCCTTTGCCAGGTCTTGGATGCCGAGCTGTCCTTCGCCCGGTGCCTAGCGGCTCTTCGCTAGGGCTTCATTCCCAAACAGTCCTTCGCCTGGAGCCTAGCTGTCCTTTTCTAGGGCTTTTCACCCTGGCATTCCTTCGCCAGTGCCTAGCAGCCCTTCGCTAGGACTTTGTTTCCTGGCAATCCTTCGCCCGGTGCCTAGCAGCCCTTTGCTAGGGTTTTTACTCTGCACACTCAAATGGCATGTTAGATAACAAATAATACTTAACTTTTGAACCCTGTTGCAATTATCAAAATACAGGTTTGAGTTTGGTGCTTTCTGCACCAACAAAACCTTGCCGACATTTTCACTAAACCACTTCCCGAAAATGAATTTAGTTTTCTAAGACGAGAGTTGGGAATGTGTCGTGCTTCATAGTTTTTCTATTTGCATTCAAACCCTCTATGATTATTTCAAATTGTTGGGGAACAATTGGGTAACTTTGGGAACATCTCACTCAAACTATAAGGTTTACCAAAACATTTTTGCTTGCTAGAAATGGGGTGAGATGTTAGGTTCGACTAAATTTCTCAAAATGTCATTGCATCCCTTGAGAAATTAAGTTGACGAGATAATAATCACGGTGGTGACCAAGTATGGGGAAAACCAATGCATAACATATGTGTATTTGGTCCTATGATCATACTTGGACATTCCAATCAAGGAAACTTGATTGGAACATTGGATTTGGTTCAAACTTAATAGTAATTGCTTGAATGTTTGTTGATTGAGTTTGATTCCATTTGGATGGGTCAAAGTGATTGTTAAGCCTATAAGGACCTTTGATCCTTGCTCAGGGATTAATTTTAGTGATGAGATCATGTCCAAGTTCGACAAACTTCATCAGATCTCGATGGAAAAATTCTAAAATTCTGAAACTGAACATTTCAGTTCGTATCAGGGAGTACCAGGAACCCTGATCGGTCACCGGACCGATCAGGCATAGGGCTGATCAGTCTTCGGACCGATCTAGCTCCTTCTTATATTGATCGGTCCACAGACCGATCAGAGGGCCAGCAGTGACTTTCCGAAACCTTGACCAAGTATACTGAGCTAGCTTGGATTGGTCCCCGGACCGATCTGGATCCCTTTGGGGATCGGTCCACAGACCGATCAGGGGGCTCAGAGGTTTCTCTCCGGACCCTACTGTTCGTGTCCTGATCAGTCACATGACCGAACAGGAGCGCGTCTGATCGGTCACACGACTGATTAGAATCCGGTCAGTCCGATCAGGCTATAGTCTGATCGGTCTGGGTGTGATCAGATCGAACGGTGATCCGTTCAGACGCTTTAAATTCTAGTTAGCGGACCGATCCACCAACCGATTAACTTCGAGAAAACCTTCACTTCCGAACCCTAGCGGCGAAACCTCCCACTCGCGCCCCCCCCCCTTTGCTTCGTACAAGAGCTCTCCAGTGCCTTCTTCTCCTTCCTTTCCGTGCGTACAAGTGTGTGCGAAGGTCTCTACGAAAGTTCTCTGTTCCCAGCAAGTTCTCGGTTTGCTCCAAGCCCTGTGCGAGCTCTTCTCTCGCAGAAACACTCTGCGACCACCTCTTCCGCACAAGGTTCTCGCTCTCGACCTCCAAGAACTACTCAATGGCACCAAAGTAAGTTCTTGCTTTGGTTTTTCATTCAAATCAGTCTATAGTATTTGTGTGTGAAGCTAACCATGTTTTGGCTCTTGTTCTTGCTGTTGTGCCGTGACCCTTGTGTTATTGCCGTGACCTTACTTTGCCGTGACCTTACTTTCTCATCTTATGATCAAACCTTAAATCAAATGTGTCTCTTGATCATTGTGTCTTGGTTGCATTCTCTGATTGGGTCCTATCTGGTATGATCAATTCTTGATTCATTCTATGTTCATCTTGCTCAAATTGATTAAATTATGTGTATGACCAATTCAATCCTTTAGAAAGTCTTCCAAGGGCAAGGAAGCTGCTGATGGCAGCTCGAGAGGGAAAGCCCCTTCCTCCTCTGCCCCTTCCAGAAGGCCACAGCCTTCTTCTAGCTCCAGGTTCCCAAATGCGGCCTGTGAACAGGCCTTTCAAGCAAGGACCTTCAAACTATTACCCTGTCGATCTATTGATGTTCCTTTCCTGACTGAGTACTGTCCCTCTGTCATGGAGATTATCACTTATTACAATATGGGTTTTCTTCTTTCCTTGGAACGGACCATAAATTACGACCTAGTCTCTGAATTCTACAACAACCTACAACAAGGTCCTCAAGGAGGATTCGAGTTCACTACTCGTGTCGTGAAGATGAACCTCGATTTTTCATATGAGATCTTAGCAGAGTACTTAGGTGGTCGACGGTCACCTAACCTCTATTCAATCTATCCCGAGCTTCCTGATCCTCTGCTAGCACCATTCGCAGATGTTACCCCTGACTCTATCTATCAGCACTTCTTCGGTCATCCTCGCCCTGCCGGGCTTGATGAGTTAGGTCCAGTTTTTCCTACTTTTGCAGCCCTTCGACATGCTCTAGGTGACTACATCCTTTTCAAGATCATTACAAATTGCATCTTACCCATTACTTCAAAGCTGTTGGCCGAGATCCGACCCTACCACTGCCTTATGCTCTATAGCATACATTGCCGGATGGACTTTGATATCATGGAGAGCATTTTTCAGTCTATCCTATCCTACCGTGAGCCTAGCCGTCGCACGATTTATATGCCTTTTGGTCATATCATCACTAATTGGCTTATGTCAGTTGGTGTTGATGTCACCAAGGGCAGGACCGTTCCCATGGTTAAGCAAGATTGTCGTTTGGGTCGGCGGGCTTTTGCAAAGTCTGGTATTATCATTCATGAGTGCGATGGGGTCTTGGTGTGGAAGGATGGACGCGGACTTGGTGATCTTCTTGGAGGGGCCCTGTATTTTCAGGCACCACACGAGGCTCCTCCTGCTGACGCCGAGTATGACGACGAGCCGGAGCCTGATCTGCGCTGGCAGATCTCAGAGATGGATCAGACACTACAGGAGGTTATTCAGTTGGGGGCGACAGATCGCGAGGAGTTCGGTCGGGCTTTTGCTCCCTCGATTGCCGCTTGACCAGGATCGAGACCGAGGTCTCAGGGACCCATACACTCCAGCAGACATGGTATGATGAGTGGCGCAGCCACATATTTCCACGAGGTGCACCTCCTTCGAGTACTGCACCAGGGTCCTTTGCTCCTACTGATACCACGATGGATGATCTCGTGGAGAATGACGACCCTCCCGCTGATGTCTGAGCCTGGATGTTTCCTACTTTTCTCTGTGGTCTGTATGGATAATTTGTGTGACTTGTGGGCTGTATGCCCTGTGACTTGACTATTGTGGCATTGTGCCACACGTATCTTCTTTTGATGCATGTGTCCTGCATCTTGCTACTTTTCTGATGTTTATGCTTTGACTTGTCTGACTTTATCTCACATGCTTATCTGATATTAGTATATCTATTGTTGATGCCATGATTGTTTATGTGAGTTTTATCTACATGTTTGCTACATTGCCATGTTCATGCTTATAATGCCATGTCGTGTTGATACATATGACTGTTATGACATGCTTTGTGAGTTGTTACTTCATGTTCGTATGATGCATGTGATTGCTATATCTTGCTCTATCTTTTTCACATGTGTTCATATGGTTATTCTACAACCTATCACATCTTTGTTGATATGAGATACCCCTAGGGTTGAGGGGGAGTTTGGTTTAAACTTAATAGCCCTTCTAGACCCCTTTTCGGTGTTCGACAAAGAGGGAGAGAGTGTGGATTGGTTAAGTTTAGAATGATCATGTTGTAGGGGGAGGATCTGGATTCCCCTATGATTCTAAATTTGGAAGACTTGATTAAGAATCCCTAAACATAAAATCGGGTTGTCAAACAACAAAAAGGGGGAGATTGTTGATGCAGTCTAGCCCTGATTGGTGTTTTGGTGTTGACAACGATTTTAGTTTAGGTTGATGATTATGATGATTATGATTAAGTCCTGATCGAGGATTAGGCATGATATGGAGGATCCTATCCTGGAGGGCTAGATGTTGGAAAAATCCTAACATGGAGGGTTAGGTGTGAAAAATCCTAGCTTGGAGGGCTAGGTGTTGGAAAAGTCCTAATTCGGAAGGGTTGGGTGAAAAGTCCTAGCTTGGAGGGCCAGGTGAAAAGTCCTAGCTTGGAGGGCTAGGTGAAAAGTCCTAACTTGGAGGGTTAGGTGCAAATTCCCATCCTGGAGAATTAGGTGAAAAGTCCTGGCTTGGAGGGTCAGGTGCCTAGCTTGGAGGGCTAGGTTGGATGAAGTTCTAACTCGGAAGGGTTGGGTGAAAAGTCCTGGCTTGGAGGGCTAGGTGAAAAGTCCTAACTTGGAGGGTTAGGTGCAAATTCCCAACTTGGAGAGTTAGGTGGAAAAATCCTTAGCTTGGAGGGCTAAGGTGGATGGAAACTTAGCTTGGAGGGCTGAGTTTGAGTCCCTGGATCGGTCTGGTGATCGATCAGGGATTCTGGCACGCTGCTCCTTCTTGGATCGGTCTGGTGACCGATCCAGCGATGACTGATCGGTCTGGTGACCGATCAGGGAGTACACAGTGAGGTTGGGAACCTACTGTGCTGCTCCTGATCGATCTAGTGACCGATCAAGGAATATGCGTTTCACCCATTGACTGGCTCCTGATCGGTCTGGTGACCGATCAGGGAGCGAGTAGTGAGGTTGAGTTCCCTTGCTAAACTGCTCCTGATCGGTCTGATGACCGATCAGGATCACTGTGCAGATCGTTCTGGTGAACGATCCAGCTTCGCGGGCTTCTCACTAAGATCGATCAGGACGGTTCCTGATCGGTCTGGTGACACCCTGATCGGACTGTTGACCGATCAGGTGACACCCTGATCGGTCAGTTGACCGATCAGAAGGCTTAGCCTGCGAAACTCAGAAATCACCCGATATAAGGGTGGATCGGTCCGATGAACGATCCACGACCTGGGATCGGTCTGGTGATCGGTCCAGGAAAATCTCAAAGAAATCGCGATTTCTGATTGAGCATTGGGGATCGATCAGGACGGAACCTGATCGGTCTGGAACTAGCCTGATTGGTCTGGTGACCGATCAGGAGGCTCTCTGATCGGTCCGGTGACCGATCACTTTAATTCAAATTGCACTGTTAGACGCTCTGATCGCGTCTGAACATCTGATATTTGCTGCTACTTACCTCTGATATTTGATTCACTGTGTGATATACTGCTCTAACAGTCTGATTAAGCTGCAGGTGACAGGGGAGGATTCAAACACTCAAGGAGAAGTCAAAGGGGACTTTCCTTGGAGCAGGTTTGTCCATTTCTCAACTCAGGTTGCAACGGCTGGAGCTGCAGGACTGAAGCCGCTGACTGAAGCTTGGCTGAGGGAGCTCAGGAAGTTCAGTAAGGGTTCAGTGTAGCTGGCGTTGGCAGTGAGGCAGCAGGAGGCTGCTGGAGATGAGGTCACCTGATGCTTAGCGGAGAAACAAAAGGAACGGGAGACAGCTTCGGTGGAGAGTGTCGAAAGTTTACAGCTTGTGCTTTTGAGTTCCTGTGCCTTGAGTTCTCCATATCAAGGCTTGCTGTGTTCTTGAAGTTTCCATCATTCTGAGCAAGCAATCGAGAAGCAATCATCCTTTACTTGAGCCTAGAAGGAGGGAACAAGGAGCTTGGAGTCCGACAGTGGGAAGACACGAAGAAGGGTTCTTGCGTGAGATCGCCACTGGGTGGAGCTCAGGGAAGCTTGCTGTGTTCTTGTCCTTGCTGAGTGCTTGAGTAAGATCCTTCTTGCTGTTTCATTGAGCTTAAACATTTATCTGTGATTGAAACGCTGTGGAGAGGTTTCTCCACCGAGAAGGAGGTTGCGTTATATCCGGTGATCACCGGGGCTTGATCTGCCGACGATCAAAGGATCGCCCACCTTAAGGGCACGCCAAGGAGTAGGGGCAAGTTATCCCCGAACCTTGTAAACCCTTTTGTTAGCGATCTTGATAGCTGTCGTTGTTAGCTTTCATCTCTGTTTTTAGTTTACTGCACTGCTTTGTTTTTCCTTTGCTTCTTCCGCTGTGCTACTGATAACTTAAGTGCAAAAAACTTGCTAAGTTCTCAAGGAAAAAGTGTTGGCTATATTCACCCCCCCCTCTCTAGCCATCTCGTCTCCAACACTAGGGACTCCATGTATCTGACGATCTCCTTGAGGTATAACTGAGCTAGTTGTTCCATGGAATAGGAGATCCTGATAGCTAGGAAGTGGGCAGACTTAGTTAATTTGTCAACTATTACCCAAATCGCATCATATCCATTCATTGTTCTGGGTAGTCCCACTATAAAATCCATGGAAATATCTTCCCATTTCCATTCTAGAATCTGGATAGGCTGCAGAACTCCACCTGGTCTCTGATGTTTTGTCTTGACTCTTTGGCATGTCAAACATGTACTGACATATCTGGCGATGCCTCTCGTCATCCCAGGCCACCAAAAACGTCCCCTGAGGTCTTGGTACATTTTGGTGAAACCAGGATGCATTGCATAAGGAGATCCGTGCGCTTCCTCCAGGATCTTCCTTCGGAGCTCTTCTTGGTTCGGAACACATAGGCGGTCACCGTAGTACAGTATCCCACTATCTGATAGGCGAAACTCCCCATTTTCTGATTCTGCTATCCCCTGCTTGATTTTATGAAGGCCAGGATCTTGATCCTGTGCTGTCTGGATGTCTTCAAGCAGGGTTGACACTAATGTCAAAGTGGAGAGTTGCCCAACTATAATTTCCAGTGCGAACTCTGATATTTCCTTCCGAAGGGGCTGTGACATCGTAGACAAAGCTAGTAGGGTGGCACTAGATTTCCTGCTAAGTGCGTCTGCCACCTTATTAGCTTTGCCTGGGTGGTAGAGGATGTCAATGTCATAATCCTTGACTAGCTCAAGCCATCTGCGTGGCCTCATGTTCAGATCCTTCTGAGTCAAGAAATACTTCAGACTCTGATGATCTGTGAAAAGCCTACACTGAGCTCCGTAAAAGTAATGTCTCCATATCTTGAGAGTGAACACTACTGCAGCTAGCTCAAGGTCATGGGTAGGGTAGTTCTTCTCATAATCATTGAGTTGACTTGAGGCATAGGCAATAACCTTGCCATTCTGCATCAGCACTGCTCCAAGTCCTAATTTAGAAGCATCACTATATATGTCAAAGCTGTCAGTGGTCTCTGGAAGAGTCAAGATGGGAGCGCTAGTCAATCTTCTCTTTAATTTTGTAAAACTGTTCTCGCAGTCCACTGTCTACTGAAACTTTCTGTTCTTTCTGGTAAGAGCTGTCAGTGGGGAGGCTATTCTGGAGAAATCCTCTACAAACTTCCTGTAGTAACCGGCTAGACCCAGAAAACTTCTGATCTCACTGGCATTTTTCGGTCTAACCCAGTTACTTACTGCTTCTATTTTGCTGGGGTCTACCATCACACCATCCTTGGAGATGATGTGGCCAAGAAAAGGTACCTGATCGAGCCAAAACTCACACTTGGAGAATTTCGCATAGAGTTAGCTCCGCTGAAGAATTTCTAATACTGTTTTCAGGTGTTCTGCGTGTTCCATCTGAGTCTTGGAATATATCAGAATATCATCGATGAAGACGATAACAAACTTATCTAAATATTCTCGGAACACTCTGTTCATGAGGTCCATGAATGTCGCTGGAGCGTTCGTTACGCCAAAAGGCATAACTACAAACTTATAGTATTCGTATCTTGTTCTGAAAGCTGTCTTGGGGATGTCACCTTCCTTAACTTTCACCTGGTGATATCTCGATCTCAAGTCTATTTTTGAGAACACTGCTGCTCCCTTTAGCTGATCGAATAAGTCGTCAATTCTTGGCAAGGGATACTTGTTCTTGATGGTGACTTGATTCAAGGCCCGGTAATCTATACACAGGCGCATGGACCCGTCATTCTTCTTCACGAACAATACGGGAGCTCCCCAAGGTGAATGACTAGGGCGTATGAAGCCCTTGCCGAGCAACTCCTGTAGATGCTCCTGAAGTTCTCTTAATTCTGCTAGAGTCATACGGTATGGTGCCTTTGCAATGGGATTAGTACCTGGAATGAGATCTATCTCAAACTCTATCTCCCTGTCTAGCGCTAAGCCTGGTAACTCATCAGGGAAGACTGCTGGGTAGTCACATACCACTGGGACCTCTTCTAGCTGTTGGTCCTTCTCTTGTTCAGTATTGACTACATGTGCTAGAAATCCGGTACATCCTGAATCCAGCAGTTTCTGTGCTTTTAAAGTTGAGAGAAATTTCTTGGCTTTTCTCTTGGGTTCTCCGATGTATTCAAACTGCACTCCTTCTTCAGGTTAGAATATGACTTTCCTTTTACGACATTCTATGGAAGCACCGTACTTGATTAGGAAGTCTATTCCAAAAATGACATCATAATCTGTCATATCTAGTACTATCAGATCACCATACACCTCTCTGCTTGCTATACTGGCTGGCACTGCACGGAGCCAGTGCGTGGATGCCATGGTCTCTCCTGAAGGTAGGGCGGTTAAGAATTGACCACTGAGTACATCTGTAGGTATAGTTAACTTCTCTGCGAACACCCCGGGGGTTTCTGAGTTCCTGAACTACCTTGGCCTTTACTTTCTATCATGACTGACTTCTGCTGTTGCATGCTGTTCAGGTAGTGCTCGATGATCAGAGCACTGCTAACTAGTTCTTCTGAGGTTCGTGGCCTATGGACGCCGCTGGCCATATTCAATGTTATTTCTGGCCTTAGCAACTTGAGCATTAGCCTAACTCGCTCTCGTTTAGTGCTGACCAGTTTAGGGCACTAGCGAGCCAGTCTGTTGAATCTCTTCACGGCTTTCTCTACTGATAGGTTATCTTGACGAAATTCAGTGAATTCATCATAATGCCGGTTAGTAACCCACATATAAAAGAATTCTTCGAAGAACTCTACTTCAAAGCTGGCTCACGTAATCTGATTTATGTCTCGCTTGGCCTTCACCCTTTCCCACCACATTCTAGCATCTCCTGCTAGGCAGAAGGAGGCACACTTGACTTTCTCATGTTCTGGCCAGTCCAGAAGCTCCATGGTACTCTCCAGGGTTTTGAACCAGGCTTGTGCATCCCATGGTTCACTAATGCCTGAAAAGGTCTCTGGTTTGAGTTTCTACCACTGAACCAGATATGCTTCTCTTCTAGCTCCTACTGCTGGGGCTTCTGGTGCTATTGGTGGGATTGGTGCTCAAGGTGGAACTTCTATCACTATTGGGGTTTCCACATTTAGTCCTGGCGTAGCAGTAGGTGTGGTCTGCTGATTAGCCCTTAAAGTGGCTATCTTTTACTGTTGCTCAACTATCTATCTCTGGAGTTGAGCCACTATCTCCACGAGATTAGGTGGAGTCACTATGTCAGTTGCCTCCTATTGAGGCTCAGTAGCTGGTGCCCTTCTAGTTGGGCGTCCTCTAGTCATTATCTAAATAACAGAGGACATACATATTTACTATAACTATATGAAAGTGTCATGAGTTATAAACATGCTTCAGTTAAATGCAAACAAGAACTGACTAGAAACAGATAGCATGAATAACATGTAAATACTAAAATTCTGAAAGCAAGAAAATATAGTAATGTGAGAGATACTCTTACTTAGAAGCTGCAGGTCTGATGCTGAAGTGTGTGAGGAGGAAAGATGGAACTTACTCTGATACCACTCTGTAACGACCCGCCTTCTGGTACTAAGCTTTAAGGCGGATCGCTACTACTAACTGACTAATTACTGATTTCTGATAATGCTGAACCAACTGGGAGAATTTAAAATTTCTTATTTCGCTATTTACTAAACTAACAATTCATAATCATGTTTAAAGTACTAACCAGCCAAAATAAAACAAAAACTCAAATTTTATTAGCTTGGCCAGGATTCGATCCCCCAACCTCTGCATTGCATGACTAAAGCACTAACCAGCTGCTCTACACCACTTTTGTTTTACACAGAACCAGTCGACTGCTATATGCCAGTTGACTGGTCGGGCCACAGAATGTTTCTGTGCCCGATACCAGTCAACTGGTGTTTTCCCAGTCGACTGTTAGTTCTGAAAATCCAGCTTTCAGATTTTCAGAACTTATCAAACTTGAGCTACAATGTACCAAAATCATATCTAACAAGCATAATGACATAAATAAAGTTCCACAACTATTCTAGGGCATTTATTACATATTTTTAGAGGGTTTCTAGCATGTATAGCAACTTTGAAATCACAAAAATGACATGTAGAACCATAACATGAATGTGCCAAGTTCGTATCAACTTCTTATTGAAACTATTCAGTATTCCTATCTAAAGGCATCCTTAGCTACTACATGTCATTCTATATGGTGCATTAATCTTAGGACAAGCATATCTTAAGTATTTAGCATGTAGATCAAAAGTATCAAGTTCTTACTTCTAAAGCGTAAACATGAGTCTAAATTACCCTATCACAAGTAGTAACTCATGACATTCAAGCATTCATTACCAATATTAAGTCGGGTAAGTAAACTACCTCAAGTATACTTGGCTCCACGAATATAAGTCTAATTAAGTTCATACATGGTTCACATAATATATTGCGGAATAACTAAAGAAGCATAAAAAGGATTATTTCTATGCTTTGCAAGTTCCGAAGACTTTTATTCCAACTCCACCATCACACACACTTTGCATCAAGCCCGTCGCCTCCGCTACTACTGCTTTCCTTTACCTGTATCTGCAGTATAAGGAAATGCAAACTAATAAGCATAAAGCTTAGTAAGTACCATCTAGCCTCACAAAACTATAAAATCTCGGATTATGCTTTTCAAGCATGCTATGCAAATACACGCTCATGTTCATAAACAATCATGTTATGCTCATGCTAAAATACATGTCATAAAATGTCATGGCAAATAACTGAGACATGGCATATACTGAACTGAAGCTGAAAACTACGCTATAGCATGACATACATATCTGAACTGAAACTGGAACCAACTAACATAAAACTAATTATTAAATTCACCACGTACTAAAATGAATTTCTGAAAACTAAGTACATATAGTAGGTGATAGTAATAATCAACTGCTGTGGGCCCGGCAATGTACCAACTGTGCACGCATCCCTAATAAACCCGAGGTAGCAAATCCCGAATCCATTAGGTACTAGGTTATCTAAACCTAGGGGCAACTAGGAGCCCATCCCATACTAGGTTATCTAAACCTAGAGGCAACTTGGAGCCTATCCCTGGACCGGAGTCCGGTACAATGCCAACTGAAAATAAAATAGTCCTTTATACTTTTCTTTCCTTTTCTGATTCTTGCTTTTACTAGGTTATCTAAACCTAGGGGCAACTAGGAGCCCATCCGGTTGGACCTTGGTCCCAATCATAAACTGAAGAAAGAATTTCTATTCTTTAATGCTTTCTATAGCATTAACTGAACTGAACATTTTAACAAACACCTAACGTGCTACTTGACCCAAAACTGAAGGGTAATACAACATGCTTGTTCATAATTTACGATTTCTAATCGTAAAACATACATACAAGGAAATAAAGCATATGAAAGATCAACCGAAACTACTTATACTGCAGGTGAGGGGTATTTACATCCTGCGCTAGGTTTTCTTACGAATAAAAATCTAAAATTCCTGAGGGAACGTCGAACTACAACGTTCTTCTTGCTTCTTGGCGTTCTCCTCTCGTCTACGAGGGTCCCCGTAGAGAATAGGGCCTCTTGAGACCTTCCTTTTGCTTCCCCTTTGTCTTGGGCGGCAAGAGAAGAGGGGAAGAGGAAGAAAAATCGCGAGAGGGAGAGAGGGAGTCGGCGGTGAGAAGATGTGAGGGAAAAGAATGAATATAAAAACCCTAAGTTTCCCTTTTATACTTATGGAAAAATTTAACTAACTGTACCTTATCTATATTTTCCTCTAATCTTTTAATGAAAATACCTTAGCTCACTTGGTAAGTCTATTCTCTTCTCATAGTACAGGTCCAGGGTTCAAACCCCACTTAAATTTTTTTACTGTGCATTCTATTTTTATTCATTTTTGCCTTATTTGTCCATGAAAAAATTCTATAAAAATATTCATAAATTCAGAATAAATTCTAGGATATTTCTAAAATTAGGTTTGAGAATTTTCAGGCGTTACATAGGGTTCCATTTGGGAGACCCGAAATCAGAACCAAGTCAGCTACGACTGTAAATATTGACTAATATTCTTGCTTTGTATGTTTTGGAACTAACTTTGGTTGTAGGGACCGAAGGAATATGTTGCTACAGCTCAGAACGCCCCAATGGAAGGGGTAGGCAGCTAGGCTGGGCGCCCGGGAGGTCCCGGGCGCCCAAGGTCAAAGCCAAAACAGCAAGGAAGCAGGAACCGTATCGAAACCACACTGGGCTAGGTGCCCCGGAGGTCCCGAGCACCCAAGGTCAAAGCCAAAGAGGTAATCGAAGCAAATCAGCCACGAAGCCAGCGGACCAAGTCAAGCTAGGCGCCCAGGAGGTCCCGGGCACCCCAGTCAGCTCCAGAGGCCGAGTCGAAGGGGATAAGCGCTGACCAAGCTGTGGATTGAGTTTTTCGCATATGAAGGCGCGTGTCAGGCGCCCCCAACGTCTCAGGCGCCCCCAGGAGCACTATAAAAGGCTGCTCGACCCCAAGGCTTCAAGACAACAACTTTCTAACGCTCCAAAGCTTTTCGTTCAAGCGCTCCGCTCTAGCAAACTCCGATCTCGAGATTCCAGCGCCGACGACGACCCTCTGCTCTGAAGTACGATCTACATCGGGCGTCGGTAACGAAAAGTGTAGCTCTTTTTATTTACTGCAGTATTCTTGTACTGAAATTTGTAATCCTTTTGCGCGATTATAGAATTGCCCAAAGTAAATGGTTAAGGACCGTGAGCCTTGGAGTAGGAGCCGACCGCGACTCCGAACCAAGTAAAACACTTGTGTTTTTGTGTGATTGTTTTGTTTCCGCTGCATTTACTCTTCCCTTAATCCGAAAAAAGGTTTTAACGATATTCACCCCCCCCTCTATCATTTATCTCGATCCAACACAACCTAGGTCTTTAATAAGCTTGTACTAAATTATCTTAAGGTTATGAAAATTTTAAAAACTCTCATCTTTCAATTTAGATTGTAGAATCTATGAGAGCATAATTTACATAGGAGATTGTGGATAGTTCACACTATATATATTCATATATAATTGATTTATTCACAACTTTAATTCTTATCTAAACAATACGTAGTCAATGGTTTAATAAAATTTGAAATAATTTAGAAGGGTTTGTCAGTCATAGAAGATGCTTTGAAGATTGATTTATGAGAATTGATTAGAAAGAAACTTAGTATTTGATGTAGGACCACCACAACATAACCCCTTGAACTTTAAAAAGTCATAAGTTTTGACTCTGGACTCAAAATTAGGCTTTTTCAGTGGTCATATGTGTAGAATTCAGAGATCTATATTTATTACTAGGAAACACATGACCGCCATGTTTCAAGCCTAAAAAGAAATATTTAGGCCCTCGTTCGAGCCTCTAAATATTTTATTATTATTATTAGTAATTTTTGTTTTATGTTATTTAAGGTCATTTTTATATTTTTTGTATTTATGGGTCCTAGTTTATCTATATTAACATCCTGTTCTGTTAATTTTAATTTTTCTCGAGACATGTTTTCTAAAAATATCTTTTTTTTCTAAATGATATCAAGATTTTTTTTTCTTTCTTAGTCTAAGGGTCTAGAGTCTATAAACACTAATATTTAGCTATGTAAGGATTCAACCCTCTATTAGTATCAGAGGTTTCTTTTATGAAAAATCCATGAGATTTCTCTTTGTCTTCTTGGCTTTCTCTTCTTGCATTCTTCTAAATTCTGTTGTCTCATTCGCCCATAGGATACTGGATATCTTGCCCAACGTCAGTTAGTATCAGAGCCATCAGTGTCCGATTGAGGAAGTCGAGCGTCAGACCCAATGGAAGGTCATTGTGGTTACAACAACAGGCAGATTCTAATTAAGGAAACCAAGCATCATGGATGTAGCATTCAAGACATCATGACGATTGAGGATTTATAAAGAAAAGTTGCAGAGTTAACCGAGCAAATAACAGCAATGGTGGCGCCATAAAATCTTGAAGGTCTGGAGATTTCAGATCGAGGTTCTTTGTCTACCTTCAAGAATCCTTACTACCATCATACTGCAAGCCAAGAACGTCATATTTGGGAGGAGGCTTATGAAGACCTTCATTTTCGGGATGAACAACTTAAATTTTTTGGTACATTACAAGTAGAGAGTTACATCGATTGGTTGAACGAAGTGGAGCAAATCATTGAGTATAAGTAGGCTATGGATTGGATGAAGGTGAAATTGATTACCATTAAACTCGGGGTGAGCATCGGAATGGTGGGAATAGATATGGTGTTCGCGGGAAAGACATAGCATGTCCAAAATAGATGACTAGGAGAAGATGAAGAAGAAGCCGAGGGGTCACATTTTACCTTTCGGCTACACCTAAACTCTGTTTTAACAACTTCACTTGTTGAGACAGGGAGTGAGATTGGTCAACGTATATATGGACGAGTTCCACTAGATGACTGCCGAAAATGACCTATCCAAGATGGAGGAATAGATGATCGTATGATACTGGGGGGGGGGGGGGGGGAGTGTAGGGATCATTATGCGTAAACAACATAAAAATGCAATAGAAAATAAGTTCCCCTGAGCGATTCATGTCGAAAAATTCGTACAAAGTTCTATCTAAGAGTTTTACCTTTGATGTGTGCCCTTAGTTTATCCCGCTATTCCTTGGTTCACTAGATCTCTGCACGATCAGAATGGTCATGCCTCTAATAGTATCTATACGAACATGTTCTCGATCTCGGAGATGAACCATCTTGGTTGTGCCAACAACTTGGGATGGTTTACACAAAACACCAAAAACACAAGGAGTGTGTTTCGGCCAAGATGAAGGAGAGGAGGAGGAAGATGAATGAATAACACTTATGCAATTTTGAAAATTGCAAGAAAGCTTATGTATTCATTCAATAAATACAAAGGGGTTTTGCCCCTTGAGCTTCTCATCCTATGAATGCCAATAAACCTTAATGAATACCAAAACCTCTTGGTATTCATTTTTGACTTTTTATCTTCTATTCATCCAATGAATAAAATGACTCTTGGTATTCCTTTCTAATAATAAATTCATTAAACCTTTTAATGAATCATTAACCCATCTTAAGTGGTTGAGTCTAATCTAAATGAGTCTAACTCAGATTAGACTCAATCTCATAATCCAATTGGATTTATTTGAGTCTAACTCAATTAATCCAATTTGGGATCATATTTTAGTGAAACTAAAATCAACATATCTAGGAAACATAATGTTCTTTGTGTGTGACCCAATAGGTTCTCGTAATGTTGGCAGTATATCTAAACTGCTTTGGGCACATAAACAATGAGCGACATCTAGCAATACATCATTGCTACCTAAGTAACGAGAAAGTCAAGATCCGACCTAATCTTTCCATGTCTATTATAATATATAACTTTATCCATCTATCCTCGATATCTAGATTGATCGATGAGGCATAGACTGTGTCATCATCTTATCAATCTTTGTATTTCTAGATCACCAAGTAGACTCACTCAAGTAAATGGGCTCAATATCTCATATTGATTGATTTGAGCATGGTCATGCATTTTAGTAGTCCTACTCGATCAAGGGGCCAACAGATATCACTCCCGTTATATGGGATGGATAGATCACATCTACATCACTCACATCCCTCCACATAATTCGTTGAATATCCAGTAATCGACTTTATAGTCCACCCTATTACGGGTGACATTTGATGATACCAAAATATACAACTCCTTATGTAGGGAACCATAGTGATTGCAGGTCTACAAACTATTCATATGAATAATCACTATGAGAAAGTTTATGACATTCATATAATGATCCATGAAACTTTCTCATGGAGGGTTAATTTAATATATATTCTCTAATATATATTCTTGTGTCAATTTGATATCTCATATCCATGATTTGTGAAATCAAGTCATCAAATGATCTATATGTTAATCTCAACACATTAATATTGTCCTTGTATATTAATGCTTAACTAGGAATAGTTAAGAGTAGTATTCTCTATATCATCTCACTATCAATTCAACTAATTGATATGATATAGATTATAACCTACTACTTAAGGACATTATTAGGCTTATTCATTTGGCACAAACATGAAGTAAATATAATAACCAAATCTTTGCTTTTATTAATAAGATATGATACAAAAGTTCCCTAGTTAATCATCTCACAATTGGCTATAGAGCTAATACTAATAGGGGGTTACATCAACCCTTACAAGATACCCTTAGCTTTCATTCATTTTTGACATTGTCAAAAGGCTACCAGGATGTACAAGTTGTTGAAAAACAACAGAATCAGAAGCCAATGCTGAGAAGCAACCAAAATAGTCGATTAGTTTGCCCTCAAGGTTCACGTTCCATACCAAAGCAACCTTCATAGGTTAATCGTAATGCTCTTGTCACATGTTATTGTTGTGGCAAACAGGGACACAAGGCTAATTGATGCCGGAAACCTGCTCTAGCTAATCAGAAAGGCAAGAATCTATTAATCGAGGAAGACATGGAAAAAGAGACTG
This sequence comes from Boesenbergia rotunda, assembly GCA_024364735.1. Taxonomy (NCBI): domain Eukaryota; kingdom Viridiplantae; phylum Streptophyta; class Magnoliopsida; order Zingiberales; family Zingiberaceae; genus Boesenbergia; species Boesenbergia rotunda. Next base: position 467,436 of record JAGFNQ010006290.1, read on the forward strand.
AAGCAATTGGTGACCCGGTGTATGATATATCTGACAAGATGATTTATGATGACAACCAAGAGACATTGGTCATTCGTAAGAGTTTGTTGACTCCCAAAGAGATTCAAAGGAAAACTGGTTGAGAACCAATATTTTTCACACTACATGCACCATCATAAACAAAGTCTACAAGATAATCATCGGTAGTGGCAATTATGAGAACATAGTCTCTACTAGCTGTCTTGAAATAATAGTTGAAAATAGACCATCATCCTAAACCATGCAAGTTATCCTAGTTGAATAAAGATAGTGAATTAACAGTTGATCAACGATGCCTCATGTCTTTTTCAATTAGCAAATATTTTGATAGTGCTTGGTATAATATTGTGGTTATGGATGCATTCCATGTACTATTAGGGCGCCCTTGGCAGTATGATCGCAGTTCTGTTCATGATGGGAGGAAGAATACATATACCCTTCTGTTCATGTTAGTGCCACGACGGGAAAGAACTACTCTAATTTCGACAACCAAAACTACTAATCTTCTTTCTATGTTCAGGTTTTTAGATGGGGTGGAGCATGACGACGTTGTCTATGCTTTGTTGCTATGCCAGATTGTTATCCAAGCCACGAACACAGAGCTACTAATCGAAGTGCAACAATTGCTAGTGAATTTTGATGAGTTGATGACAGAGGATCTTCCTTCTTGGCTACCACCTACATGAGATATCCAATATCAGATTGATCTTATTCTATGGTTGAGTTTGCCTAATCAACCAGCATATTGCCTCAGTCCTAAGAAATTTGAGGAATTTCAACATCAAAAAATGGAGTTACTAGAAAAGGGTTACATCCGTGGAAGCATAAGGCTATGTGTCGTTCCTACCCTACTAGTACCGAAGAAGAATGGCTCATAGTATATGTGTGTTGATAGTCAGGTCGTCAACAAGATTACAGTGATGTATAGGTTTCCAATTCCCTGCTTAGATGATATGTTGGATCAACTATCCGATCCTAGGGGTTTTACAAAATTTGACCTTAAAAGTGGATACCACTAGATTAGAATATGACTAGAGATGAAAGGAAGATATCATACAAGCCACAATATGGGCTTTATAAGTAGATGGTCATGCCTTTTAGATTGTTTAATGTGTTGGTGCAGTTCGCACAAATGGTCAAACTCAAGTTTTGATGTATGACAAAAGGTCAAAGTTAGATGTGTTATTTGTCTAACCTTGTTACCAAGTATGAAGGATTGAAAGACTTAGAACCTGACACTAGGTTGAAGTTAGATTAGTTGAAACTTGGTAGGAAGTCTAGTTAGGTCTGTGGGCCTGACAGCTAGTTAAAGCTCAGGTTGGTTGAGACCTGGCATGAAGTTCAGCTAGGTCCGCAGAACATGATAGTTGACTGAAGTCCAGATGGAACATCTGACAAGAAGACTTGGGGGGGGGGTCAAATAAGCTAAGTAGAAGCTATAAATAGTAAGTAAGGTAAGTCACTGGAGGAGAGATCCGATGAGGATGAGTCCCTGGTTGGGCCGTAGGTATAGTTTGTAGGGATCTATTGGTATAAATATTCAAAAATCACAGCGGAAATAATAGATTGCACGAGCGATCCATGCGAAAGAAAACTCATACAAAGTTAATTTACAAATTCATATCGTATAAGTATACATTTGGCATGTACCTTTGCATATCCCGCTTGTCCGAGGTATGTTGGATCTCTTGCACGTTCAAGTGTTCGTGCCTCTATGCGTATCCACACGAACATGATCTCTCATGCTTCAGAGAAGAATCACCTTTGTGGTACTAGCCACAAGAGGAGATTCATAAAGCAAGAAGGAGAGGGAGAAGAGAGATTTTGGCCAAGAGAAGGAAGGGATGGAAAAATGACAAGTATTTCATTCAAATGATAAGAAAGACTCTTTTATACTCATCCCATGAATATGAAGAGTTTTTATCCTTTTAGCTTCCCTCCATTAATGGTAATAAAAACCCACTTAGACCATATTTTCTCATGTGGTTTTTCAACTTCTCTTCATCCAATGAAGAGAAACTTTTCATCTTCCTTTATTATTAATTTATTAAACATTTTAATTAATTAATTTCTCATTCAAATGTGGTTGATTCAAATCTAAATGAGTCAAACTCAAATTAGATTTCATTCTCATAATCCAATTGGGTTTACTTGAGTCTAACTCAATTAATCCAATTCAGATCGAATGTTAGTCAAACTAAGATCAATTAATCACTGAAGTATCATGTCCTTAGTGTGTGACCCAATAGGTTCTCGTAACGTTGACAATGTGTCTAAACCACTTTAGACACATAAGTGTTAGAACTTGGATGGCTAGAGAGAGGGGGGGGTGAATATAGCCAGACACCAAATCTTCATGCTTTTGAACTTATCTGCGCTTAAGTTAGCCACAGCGGAAGCAATACAAGTATAATAGCAGAAACAGAAATGCAGTAACTAAAAACCAAACCACACAGTCGATAACAAGGATTGTTTATAAGGTTCGGGGATAACTTGCCCCTACTCCTTGGCGTGCCCGTAAGGTGGGCAATCCCTTGATCGTCAGCAGATCAAGCCCCGGTGAACACCGGATAGAAAGCGCCTCCTTCTCGGTGGAGAAACCTCTCCACAAGCTGTCTCACAGATGGATACAAGATAAGCTCACGAGACACTCGAGAAGGGAAGCTCACAAGAATGTGACAAGAACGCTTAAGCTCAAAGCAATAGAGAGCACACAAGCACCACAACCCAGCCAAACTTCCCAAGTTTCTGTCTGTTCCCTTGTTGCCGCTCCTCTGCATCAGCTTCAACTTAAGCTTTGCTCACCATCGCCAGCTTCATCAGCAATCACTGAGCCAGCCTGAACCCACTGACCTCCCTGAGAACGCACTCCACCCACAGATATTATTTATTTGAAAATAAAAAGCGAAAAAGATCGAGTGGTGTTGCACCAAACTCGATTAACGAGAAAGATTAAAAAAAATAAAATAATTTCGAAAATCCGAAAAACTCTAAAATTGGTGGTTGCACCAAATTTAAGCTTCCCCGCTCTGATACCACTTGTTGGATCGAGAGAATACAATAGGGGGGGTGAATATCGTAAAACGTTTCGGATTCGAATAGAGAATAGGCAGCTGAAAATAAAAAAACACAAACGCGAACTCAAGCGATTTTACTTGGTTTGAAGTCGCGGTTGGCTCCTACTCCAAGGCCCACGGTCGTTGATCGTTTACTACGGGCAATTCTATATGTGCGCAAATATTTACAGAGAAATTTTATAGTTGTAGTACAGTAAACTGAAAATTAAGCTCTTTCGTTACGGACGCCCGGTGTGGATTGTACTTCGGAGCAGAGGGTCGTCGTCGGCGCTTCAATCTCGAGACGGGAGGTTTACAGAGCAGGGCGCTTGAGTCGAAGAGCGTAGTAGCGTTGAAAGAATGTGTTGAGAAGCCTTGGGGGTCGAGCTCCTTATATAGTGAGCATGGGGGCGCTCGGGACATTGGGGCCGCCCTCCACGTGTCACTTGATCTGGCAAACTCTCGGTCAGCCATTATCCCTCCAGGATCGGGCTGAGGTTTGACGGGGGTGCCCGGGACGCAGGGGCGCCCGGGTTGACTCGGTATGCTGGCTTCTCGCTAAGTTAAACTCTATCCGTTTCGTTGGCTTGAGCCCAGGGCGCCCGAGGCATCCGGGGCGCCCGGGAGCACGGGGGCGCCCCGCCCAGTGAGCTTCGAAGCGTATTCTTGCTCAACTCTTGTTTGGCTTTTACCTGGGGCGCCTAGGACCTCCCGAGCGCCCAACCCAGCTGCTGCCTCTCTCCTTTGAGGCGTTCTGAGCTGCAGAAACTCTTTCCTTCGGTCCTGCATCTAGGGATAATACCAAACATGATAAAGTAAGTATGTTAATGAGTCTTAAAGCCGTAGCTGTCTTGGTTCTGACTTTGGGTCTCCCAAATGGAGCCCTAGGTCGAACCTATGCCTATTGTTCTCTCGACGGGGAACGCGTCCTCACCTACTCCTCTCAGGAGAATTTACCTGTTGCCAACCGGCTCCTCCAGTTGGACTTTTGCCTAGCAGTCCTTCGCCAGGTCTTCAGTGCCAAGCAGTCCTTCGCCAGGTCTTCAGTGCCAAGCAGTCCTTCGCCTGGTGCCCAGCAATCCTTCGCCAGGTCTTCGGTTCCAAGCAGTCCCTCGCCTGGTGCCTAGCAATCCTTCGCCAGGTCTTTGACTCCAAGCAGCCCTTCGCTAGGTGCCCAGTAGCCCTTCGCCAGGTCTTATGGTTTCGATGCCTAGCGGTCCTTCGCTAGGTGCCTAGCAGTCCTTCGCTAGGACATCTTTCTGCACACTCAGTGAACATTGTTAGCTCATAAATAGTACTTAACATTGAATCCTTTGCCACTATCAAAACAAGGTTCGATATGGTGCTTCCTGCACCAACACTCTCCAGCTAAGCCTCCGTCAGTCGCTAGCTGCACCAGCTGCCCGTTTAAACCTGAAATCGGCAAACAGACAAACCTACACCAAGGAAAGGCCTCCGTTGACTCTCCTTGAGTGTTTGAATCCATCCCTATCACCTGAACACTCAATCAGAGGTTTAGCAAATGAAATCAAACTTATATCAGTAATAGCAGAGAAGATCAAAGTGACATCAGTAGCGTATCAGTGAAAGCAGGCGCGATCAGAGCGTCTGACACCGCTTTTGAATTAAAGTGATCGGTCATCGGACCGATCAAGACTATCCCAGACCGATCAGGCTCTAACCTGATCGGTCCCAAGTGAGAAACTAGGGATCGCAAGCTCATATGATCGGTCACCCTGACCGATCACCAGATCGGTCACCAAACCGATCCGGAAATCAGCTTGCCACAATCCAGCCCAGAATCCAATGGCTGATCGGTCACCAGACCGATCAGGATGATCCCAGACCGATCAGGCTCCAGCCTGATCGGTCAGGGTGAGAAACCTCATGACAGTTGATCGTTCAGTTTGATCGGTCACGGTTTCTCCCTGATCGGTCACTAGACCGATCAGGAGCCGATCAGTAGGTTTGCCAAAGTTACTGGAAGCTCCCTGATCGGTCACTAGACCGATCAGACATTGTTGGATAGGTCACCAGACCGATCCAAGAGGAAACTTCGTGCCAACTTCCCTGATCGGTCACCAGACCGATCCGGGCAAGGCCAAACCCACTCTTAGTCGAGAGAACCAGCCTCCGGCCCATCTCCGACTCATGCTTGATCCCTCGGACCAAGACTCCATGCCCAGTTCCACTCACCGGGACTTCATTCAACCTAGCTTCCCAAGCTAGGACCTGGCTTTACTCACTAGGATTTCAGTCACCCGGCTTCAATCACCGGGACCCGGCTTCACTCACCAGGACCCTACTTCACTCACTGGGATTTCAACCTAGCTTCACTCATAGGATTTCAATCACCTGGCTTCACTCACCAGGACCCGACTTCACTCACCGGGATTTCAACCTAGCTTCGCTCACTAGGATTTCAATCACCTAGCTTCACTCACCAAGACCCGGCTTCACTCACCGGGATTTCAACCTAGCTTCTCTCTCTAGAATTTCAATCACCTGGCTTCACTCACCAGGACCCGACTTCACTCACCAGGATTTCAATCACCTAGCTACCTAAGCTAGGACCTGGCTTTACTCACCAGACTTTCATCCAACCTAGCTTCCTAAGCTAGGACCTGGCTTTACTCACCAGGATTTCCATCACCTAGCTTCCCAAGCTAGGACCTGGCTTCACTCACCAGGGTTTCATGCAACCTAGCTTCCCAAGATAGGACCTGTCTTCACTCACCAGGATTTCATGCCCAGTCTCCGACCAGAACTTAACCCAATTCGCTCAACCAAACTTAAATCGTTGTCAACACCAAAACAACAATCGCGCCAGACTGCATCAACAATCTCCCCCTTTTTGTTGTATGACAACCCGATTTAAGTTTAGGTATTAATGATCAATTTGAGGTCAATACAATTATCGTAGGGGAATCAAAGTCCTCCCCCTATAATAACCTCAAACTTAATCAACCATTCTCTCCCCCTTTGTCAAACATCAAAAAAGGGCATGGTTATTAAGTTTTAATATAACTCCCCCTCAATCAAGGGTCTCTCCCCAAACCCAAAATAATCAAAGATAAATTTTGAATTGCATATGAGAGGCATATACCATAAATGTATCATGACAACAGTATATATGCATCATACGACAATAAGTGTGAATTGCACATGAAACCATATACAGAATTATATCATGGTCAAACATGTATATGTTTCATAGGACAAGTAAGGAATGCATCTGTATCTGACATATAATCCTGATTGGTCTCCGAACCGATCAGGTTCGTTGATTATTTGATACTGAAATATTTCTTATTAGTCGGGGGAGCGATCAGATTTCAGAAAAATTTCTAAAACCCTGATACGTTCCTGATCAGACTGCATTAACAATTTGCATTCCAAAACAGGGGTGTAGACTCCATTAACATCCGATAATTCAAAAAAATTTCTGAACCATGGTTTGGATTTCTTGACTGAAAACTATCCCTCATCAAGGAGCAAGAGATCAAGAGACATGATTAAAACAACCCGTTCATATGAATTTCAATAATTTCAAACCAGGCTTGTATCGAATCAGTATAAAATTTGCTCCAAGTATGATTAGGATGTTCCAATTATAATTGGTTTGTATCAGATGTGTTTGTATCAATATGATCAACAATATGATACAATTTGATGGAAGGTGATTGGACTGAGGGGTAGTCTGATACCTCTGATCAGTGATGATCTGATCGGTCACCAGACCGATCAGTTCTGATAGAGAATATTTTCTGAAACTGATCAGTTTCAGAAACAGGTTGGTTTCAACTCTTAACCCTAATCCGATCAAATTTAACTCTTAGCAGAGTTCTATTAGACAACATTCATTTCCCTTAACAAAAATAAGCAACATGATTTGTGTCAAACACATTCATTTCCCTTAACTAAGCATGAACTCAGTCCAAAAAATAGGTTTATATCAAAGCATGATCAGTGGGAAAACAAACAAGTCATGGAATTTGAGTTTGATACAAAGAAAGCATTAACCCTAGACCTTAAGCTCATGTTCTTGTCTATCAAAGCCTTATTAGGAGAAACTATGTGTTAATCCTTGTTCTTTAGCATGCATTCATACAATAAAATCATGGCACACTCAGCTAGGTTCATCTCAAAAATAACAAAAGAAAAACTTAAGCCTAAGATATATCATAAGTTATTGCAAATATTTTGGCTAACTTCTAGATTTACAGTGAACTATGGAGTTCAATCCAAATCATGGCATATTGAAGCTAAACCCCATGGATTGGATTGAAAAGTCATACTTTCAAGTGTGTATTACAGTTATGGTTCCAACCGATTTGAAATCAAGTTTGAATTAGGCTTTCAAAGCAGGTATGTATGCAATCATTTGAATAGAAAATTCATAGACATGGATAGCACACATGATGAATGTATAATTCTATTTGGTAAAGATGAACTAGACAGTTCCTTCTTTGTTTTGGAAGCAAACTTGATCATGGAAGAATTTTAATACTAAAGTAAATCATACTTAAGCATGATTAAGTTCTTTGACACATGAATTCCATAAAAATTACTAGCCAAGGGATTACATTGTTATAAAAATTAAAGCAATGAAAATCAAATTATCTAATTTGAATTCTCCAAAGCTAATCATGTGGATACCAATTTTCTCTGACCATAGATTTGGACCACCCGTTATCAACAACCCATGTTGATAGATGCTCCCCCTTAAGCAATGCTTATACAATTCTAAAGATAGAGGTTCTAAGTACCCAAATTTTGGGACCTAATGAACTTTCAATGAAAGACTTTGGCACCCATGCCTTAGTCATTTTCTATTTGGCTTTTTGAACCTTAGAATTTTTTTATGATCCAAAATGTGTTCTAGACATTAGTGACATGATACTAGGTTCTTTAGGTCGGTAACCTATACCGACCTTGTTGTAAACTGCCCTTTGGGAGTTTAGTATCATGTCTAAGGTTTTGGAGCTAGTTGAGAATTTCTCAAGAATATTCTTGAGATTTTCAACTTTGCTCTTTAAGTCCTTATTTTCATTTTCTAGGATCTTAACATGCAAGTCATCAATTACCTCATACTTAGAGGTTTTTAAATGTTCTACTTCCAATTTCAATGACATAACCTTATTCTTAGATTTCTTTAACAATTTGGTTAAACATGCGATAGCTCTATAGCACTTATCTAACTCGGGAGTGATTACCTCTTCATCATCCGAAGATGATAAAGGCGCGGTTGAGGAGCAACTTTATTCATCATCACATTCCTCTTTTGACTCCTCTAGTGCCATGAAAGCAAAGTGATGAGTGTGCTTCTCCTCCTTTCCTGCCACAAAAGCAACCCCTTTCTCTTCGGAGCCTTGGTTAGAGATCTCATGTAATTCCATTTCACAAAATAGATCTTCTAACTTAACTAAGGAAAGATCCTTGGAAACCTTGTAGGCATCCACCATGGATGACCACAAAGTATTCCTTGGAAAAGCTTTTAGAACTAACCTTACTAGATTCGGGTTTTCTACCTTTTCATTGATGGAGTGGAGGCCATTGAGGATCTCTGTGAATCTTCCATGGAGTTCACTTACCTTTTCATTTTCTTCCATGGATAGATTTTGGAGTTGACTGTGAAGGAGGTCCTTCTTGGCTATTCGGGTGTCTTGAGTTCCATCGTGGAGCTCAATGATTTTGTTCTAAATATCTTTAGCACTTGTAAAAGGACCCACCTTGATCAACTCCTCCTTGGTCAACTCGCATTGCAAAGTGACCACCGCTTTGGCATTTGCTTCACTCTTTCTTATTTGCTCAGCCGACCAACTTGAGAAATCGAGATCTTTTCCTTGAACATCTCTTGGAGGGATGAAACCTTCTTTGACCGAGAACCATATGCTCATGTTTGTCTTCAAATAAAACTCCATCTTCGATTTCCAATATTGAAAATCTGTGCCGTCGAAGTGTGGAGGTCGGTTTGTGCTCATTCCTTCACTTCCAGCCATCTTGTTGATAACTCTCGGATGTTAAGCCGCTTGTACAGAGCCCCAAGCTCTGATACTACTTGTTGGAACTTGGATGGCTAGAGAGGAGGGGGGGGGGGTGAATATAGCCAGACACCAAATCTTCTTGCTTTTGAACTTATCTGCACTTAAGTTAGCCACAGCGGAAGCAATACAAGTATAACCGCAGAAATAGAAATGCAGTAACTAAAAACCAAATCACACAGTCGCTAACAAGGATCGTTTACAAGGTTAGGGGATAACATGCCCCTACTCCTTGGCGTGCCCGTAAGGTGGGCGATCCTTTGATCGTCGGCGAATCAAGCCCCGGTGAACACTGGATAGAAAGCGCCTCCTTCTCGGTGGAGAAACCTCTCCACAAGCTGTCTCACAGATGGATACAAGATAAGCTCACGAGACACTCGAGAAGGGAAGCTCACAAAAATGTGACAAGAACGCTTAAGCTCAAAGTAACAGAGAGCACACAAGCACCACAACCCAGCCATACTTCCCAAGTTTCTATCTGTTCCCTTGTTGCCACTCCACTGCATCAGCTTCAAGTTAAGCTCTGCTCACCATCGCCAGCTTCATCAGCATCCACTGAGCTAGCCTGAACCCATTGACCTCCCTGAGCACTCAATCCACTGAAGACCTCCTCTCCAGTTGAGCCTCCGTCAGTCGCCAGCTGCGCCAGCTGCCCGTTGAAACCTGAAATCGGTAAACAGACAAACCTACTCCAAGGAAAGACCTCCGTTGACTCTCCTTGAGTGTTTGAATCCATCCCTGTCACCTGCACACTCAATCAGAGATTTAGCAAATGAAATCAGACTTATATCAGTAATAGCAGAGAAGATCAAAGTGACATCAATAGCGTATCAGTGAAAGCAGGAACAATCAGAGCGTCTGACAGCGCGTTTGAATTAAAGTGATCGGTCACCGGACCGATCAGGACTATCCCGGACCGATCAAGACTATCCCAGACCGATCAGGTGATAAATACTATATTATTGGTTATTTGAGCTGTTAAAATCCATGTTTGACCTATATTTTTATTGCTTAATTGTGAAATTACCCTAGGTTTTGGAACTTTAGCTTATTTTGGACTTAATTGCAAAATTACACAATTTTTGGATTATTTGGCCACTAATTTTCTGATATATTTTTATAGGCATCAAAGGACCCTGGACTTAGGGTATATTGGGTCAAACCTGAGTCGGATGTTAACCGGATCGAATTATCAAGCCTACGATTAATCCGGGCCATCCGATTCAAGAGCGGCTAGATCTGAGCCATCCGGGATGATCCGAAGCAATCCGAGCTAGGGTTAGGGTTGATCAAGCTCTATGATCATGATCTGAAGGTTTCATCCCAATCGTAGCTAAATCAACCGTTGGATCAAGCTTGGAGGGTTCTAGAGCGTCCGTTCACAGACAGAGTTGATCTGGACCATCCATTGCATATCTGGAGGATCCGAGCTACTACAAGGCAGATCCTGGCCCCAGATCATCATCATAAAAGTTTGGCTCAAATCAGACCAAGATCAGCCGTTGGATTGAAGCAAATAAATCTGAGCCGTCCACTGGTTATTATTTAAGGAAAATTTCCTCCGCAGCCAAGCCTTGTCGTGTCTTCAGAGTTCTTCTCCGCAGTCACCTTCTTCGTCGAGTTCTTCATTTTGCTTTGAGTTTTCTTCAATCCGTTGGCGCGACCACTCGATCTTCTTGCAGAACTCATGTGCTAGATCATTGGGGAGGCAATCGGTATTGTTTCCGGATCAAATCTGCCCAAGAACAGAGTTGTGAGAGGTTTCTACAGCTTTGTCCATTTAACACTCTTCGGATCGGCTGTGCTCTACCACCTTCCATCTAAGCTATCCAGAGGGGTTCCCTGAGTAGCTTGGATCGTCATCCATCCACCCACGCACGCAGACACAGCTGCAATGAAGAAATCGCATGGAAATTTCAGAAATGGGTAGTTTGAGCTGTATTCAATCGCTGATGAATTTTTCCCCATGATTTGCTGAGCTTGCGGGTCCGAGGCTCTCCTTTGCTTGACAACCAAAGAGTATCTGAGCTCTGGAAGGAATCGAGGAGTAGAATTTCTTAGTTTAATTTCAGTTTAGCTGTAAATTTTGATTTCTGCACTGTGTTGTCTGAATTTTAGCTGTAGTTACTGTAATTTACGATTTTTCAAGTTCTTAGCTGTAGTTTAGCTCTAATTCCGCAAGTAGAGTCATATATGAACTTGTTTAGTGATTAACTAGATCAAATTTCAGTCTATTTTAGTTTAATTTGCTGCGTGCCAAGTGAATCAGCTGCGTGCCAAGTTGCTTGGGGTGTACCAGAAATTTCATCCTCTTTTCACTAGTTTTTGTTTAGGAATTGCTAGCTAAGTTACCTGGTACATAGATTAGTTGCTTAACTTCGTTTTGCACTAGTTAGTTTAGCCTTTACTCTATTGCGAAAACTAGATGAGTAGTTAATCTTTCAAATCTGAAAATTTCAGCCTTTGGTTTTCTTTAATTGATGTTTTCGGTTTTCAAGTTTCTTTCTTTAGAAGTGCTTAGTTCTTCCCTCATAGCCCCTTTTCTCAATTAAATCCATTAATTTAGAAGTCTTAGTCGAAAAGATATTAATTCCTTGAATTGTTGTTAGTTTTGGCACAAAGAGTCAGCTCTTGCGTGCCAAGTGAAGTGGAACTAATTGCATTAGGATTTGGTTTGATTTTGTGACATGTGATTGTGTTTGAACTCAATAAGCTTGCGCTTACTAATATCTGAATTTGGGTAGTAGCGATTGGCTTCCAACAACACTTTAGCTAAGTGAAGTTGTTGCTTGCGTGATTGCTAAGTCTCTTGTGCATTGATTTGTGTAAGCTTGATTAATTCCGAAAACTTCATCACTGCTTTACTTCCTTGTTTAGCATTCCATTTAGTGTTTGAAATCAGAAATCAGTTTTAAAAAGAAGAAAAATTGGTAAGTGCTTCATTAAGTTTCCATTAGTTGAGATTTCCCTGTAGTGCCAACTTCTTGCTTAGTTCATTAGCTTAAGATTCTTATTTCTCCATTGCAATTTCAATTTTGATTGTATTCCAATCCCAATCACTTATTTCGAAACCCAAAACAAAAATGATACATAAACACAAGTTTGAATCAAACTAGACAACTATCCCCGAGAAAAAAATACGACCTGTGGCCCCTATATTACATTTCCATATCTTTGATTGTAAAAGGGTTTCCAGCTTTCATTTATAAATTCTAAATTTGAGGCCCACATTCGTGACACATAGTTTGGGTCCGTCATCAGGCTCCAACCCGATCGGTCCCCAGTGAGAAACTTGGGATCGCAAGCTCGTATGATCGGTCACCAGATCGGTCACCAAACCGATCCAGAAATCAGCTTGCCACAATCCTGCCCAGAGTCCACTGGCTGATCGGTCACCAAACCGATCAGGCTGATCCTAGACCGATCAGGCTCCAGCCTGATCGGTCAGGGTGAGAATCCTCGCGACAGTTGATCGTTCAGTTTGATCAGTCACTGTTTCTCCCTGATCGGTCACCAGACCGATCAGGAGCCGATCAGTAGGTTTGCCAAAGTTACTGGAAGCTCCCTGATCGGTCACCAGACCGATCAGACATCGCTGGATCGGTCACTAGACTGATCCAAGAGGGAACTTCGTGTAAACTTCCCTGATCGGTCACCGGACCGATCCGGGCAAGGCCAAACCCACTCTTAGTCGAGAGAACCAGCCTCCGACCATCTCCGACTCGTTCTTGATCCCTCGGGCCAAGACTCCATGCTCAGTTCCACTCATCGGGACTTCATTCAACCTAGCTTCCATTGCTAGGACCTGGCTTCACTCACCAGGATTTCAGTCACCCGGCTTCACTCACCGGGACCTGGCTTCACTCACCGTGATTTCAAACACCTGGCTTCACTCACCAGGACCCTGCTTCACTCACTGGGATTTCAACCTAGCTTCACTCACTAGGATTTCAATCACCTGGCTTCACTCACCAGGACCCTGCTTCACTCACTGGGATTTCAACCTAGCTTCACTCACTAGGATTTCAATCACCTGGCTTCACTCACCAGGACCCGCCTTCACTCACCAGGATTTCAACCTAGCTTCACTCACTAGGATTTCAATCAACTAGCTTCACTCACCAGGACCCGGCTTCACTCACTGGGATTTCAACCTAGCTTCTCTCACTAGGATTTCAATCACCTGGCTTCACTCACCAGGACCCGACTTCACTCACCGGGATTTCAATCACCTAGCTACCCAAGCTAGGACTGGCTTCACTCACCAGGATTTTCATCACCTAGCTTCCCAAGCTAGGTCCTGGCTTCACTCACCAGGGTTTCATGCAACCTAGCATCCCAAGCTAGGACCTGACTTCACTCACCAGGATTTCATGCCCAGTCCCCGACCAGGAGTTAACCCAAATTCGCTCAACCAAACTTAAATCGTTGTCAACACCAAAACAACAATCGGGCTAGACTGCATCAACAATAAGCAATGAGCAGCATCTAACAATGCATCATTGCTACCCAAGTGACGAGAAAGTCGAGATCCGACTTAACCTTCATGACTATGATAATGTATGACCTTGTCCTTCCATCCTCGATATCTAGATTGACCAATGAGGCATAGACCGTGTCATCCTCGATCAATCTTTGTATTTCTTGATCCCTGAGTAGACTGACTCAAACAAATGAGCTTAATATCTCATATTGACTTATATGAGCATGACCATGCATTTTAGTAGTGCTACTCAATCATAGGGCCCACAGATATTACTCCCGTCATATGGAAGAGATAGATCTCATCTACATCACTCACATCCCTCCCCATAATTTATTACATACCCAGTGATCGCCTTTATCCCTATTACGGGTGACGTTTGACGATATCAAAGTACATAACTCATTATGTAGGGAACCGTAGTGACTTCAGGTCTAAGGACTATTCATACTAATGTTCACATGATAAAGTTTATGATACTCATATGACAATCTATGAAACTTTCTCATGGAGGATCAATTCAGTACACATTCTCTAATGTATACCCATGTGTCAACTTGATATCATATATCCATGACTTGTGAGCTCAATTTATCAATTGACCTACATGCTAGTCTCCATGCATTAAAATTATCCTTGAATATTAATGCTTGACTAGGAATAGTTTAGTGTAGTATTCTCTACATTATCACACTATCGATTCAACCAATCGATATGATGTAGATAAGAACCTACTATCCAAGGACATTGTTAACTTAGTGTTAATAGGAGCCCTAGAGCCAATTATGTGATGATAGACTAGGGACTTTTTGTATCATATTCTATCATTAATAAATGCATGTCTGGTTATTATACTTACTTTATTTTTGTGCCAAATAACTAAGTATAATAATGTCTTTGTGTAGTAGGTTCTTATCTACATTATATGGATTGGTTGAATCGATAGTGAGATAATGTAGAGAATACTACACTAAATTATTCCTAGTCAAGGATTAATATTCAGGGACAATATTAATGCATGGAGACTAGCATGTAGGTCAATTGATGACTTGAGCTCACAAGTCATGGATATGTGATATCAAGTTGACACATGGTTATACATTAGAGAATATGTACTGAATTGACCCGCCATGAGAAAGTTTCATAGATTGGCATATGAGTATCATAAACTTTCTCATGTGACTATTATTATGAATAGTCCTTAGACATGAAGTCACTATGGTTCCCTACATAAGGAGTTATGTACTTTGGTATCGTCAAACGTCACCCGTAACAGGGTGGACTATAAATGCGATCATTGGGTATGTAATGAATTATGCGAAGGGATGTGAGTGATGCAGATGAGATCTATCCCTCCTATATGATGGGAGTGATATCTGTGAGCTCCTTGATCGAGTAGAACTACTAAAATGCATGGCCATGCTCAAATGAGTCAATATGAGATATTGAGCTCATTTGTTTGAGCGAGTCTACTCGGAGATCAAGAAACACATAGATTGATTGAGGATGACACGGTCTATGTTGTTAGTGATATGAGAGAAGTGTCCTAAGGCAATCGCCTTATGATTGTAAACATTTATTTAATAAATGATAATTCACTATTTGAGTATACATGTTTGTGTATTTGATTGGGATCTTAAACACATCTACTGAATGCCCGCAATACAATTCACAGCATAAAAGAATTTGTGATGGGATCACAACTAGTGATTATCTCTAAATGTACAAATGTGAAGTATTGAAAGTATCCCTAGTCGATGAATTGATAAAAATGGACATTATCAATTCTGTTGAGACTAGCATGGGTTATTCTCTAATCAGCTGATTCTCACTGGCTGGTGACATTGGGATGTCCGGAGATAAACATGGATGCTAGTTAAGGGAACTAGTTCATTGGAGTGACTAGTTGTAAGACTTCATATGGTTTTCTATATAGATATGTCAATGAAGTTCTTACTGCGGCTTAAGTGCGATGTTCCTTTGACTTGCAGTGTTCAAGTCATCTTGGTCATGGAGACTTATACTTTAACATCTTAAGCAAGCATCTCCAAGGAGGTGTGGATCCAGGATGATTGGGTATAAGCCGAAGTGCCCGAAGATGTTTGAACAGCCTACAAAGGATTCACCACTCCTTGCGAGGAGATGTATACCCAGGCCTATCGTCGGATTGCTACTCAAAGCCTCTGGCCAGAGCATATCATGTTTAGAGTGCGAGTCTCTAAAATACATGAGAGTAATTAGAAATCCAAAGGACGAGAAAGACATTACTTGGGCTAGGTGTGACGTAGTCAGCCTAGTGGGGACTGACACAAATAGACCGTGTCCTGAACCAAGTGGGTATAAGATGGTGAAGGGAATGGGGCACGATTCATTAGAGCTGCTGAAGGGTTTTGAAATTCTTTCTAAGGTCAACCGTTGATCTTTCGATTAATTGGGGGTCATGATGTACTACTAGGTGCCACTCATGACCGTTCTATAATTGGTTAATTATAGACGGCCAACATAAATCGAAAGCCTATTTAGTCACACGCACTACGAGTAATCCGAGGGATTTAAAACGAGTTGAAAATTGGATTTTCCGATCAAGAGAAATAAGTCGAATCTGAATTTATCAGAGGCGCAATGGAAGCTAAAAATGGCTAAGTCTTTTGAAGGCTTATTGGGCGAATTAAATGAGTTTAATTCGCGATCGGTTCGGTTTGAATTGGTCGGCCAAAGAGGGTGTCCACCCTCTTGGTTTGGCCGGCCACTACAAAGGGGATAAACCAATTTATTTGGTTTAATTAATAAAATAAATCTAGCGCGATTTGTTTTATAAATTATGGATAAATAAATTTGTATACAGAAATTTATATAAATAAATTTATAGAAATTTATTCTTTTTATGGAAATTAAAATGATCCATGAAATGGTTTATTTTAATTTTATAAAATCAATTATGAATTGATTTTTTCATAATAAGAAAGTTTATAAATTTCTTATAAAATTTATTCCATAATTAAAGGAGAGATGTATTTATTTTATTATAAAGTTAGTTATAATAAAACTAGGCATAACGGAATTATTCATAAGAAAGATTATAAGATAAATTTTTTATGAAAATTAATTTCGTTAATTCCGTTAAGAGAAAGAGCAAGGGAGAAGCAACTATATAAGGAACCAAAGGCAAGCCTTGAATTCCTAATCAATTGAGTTATCAAGAGATTAGTAGCTCCCTCTCTCTCTCTCTAACTCTCTCTCTCTCTAGGGCCGGCCCCCCCTCTCTCTCTAGGGCCAGCTCTCTCTCCTCCCCTAGGGCCGGCGCACATCCCAAGGGTGGCCGAGAGCTTCATCCACTAAGAAGGTGCCGAAGAAGAAGAAACGGATCGCGACTCCTTCTTTCCTTTCCCGGAATTTTGATTCCGTTACTTGGTGGTTAGTTTCCTTTCTTCTCTCTTGATCTTCTAGTTGTGCCTTTAGAGAATCTAGTAGTTCTCGTCGGCACAAAACTCATGACTTTGCGAAGTCATCCCGAAGAGGACTCGGCGTGGACGCGAATAGAGGCGAAGCTTCCAAGGGACGCTACGGTTGGATCTCGTCCCTTACTTCGAGTTACGCGAGGTACTTGGTAAATTAGTTTACTTTTCCATAAAGTTTTATTTTATGATCATGTCCACACACCATAAGGTTGCATGCTACATACGTGGTTTGAATAATTTGAGAAATTATTTTATGCTAATTCTTCCGCTGCACGTAAAAATTTAGAATTTTACGAACCCGTATCCTTGTCAACATGCACCCGGTCCCAACATATGCCTCATTGGCCAATCTAAATATCAAGGATAGAAGGACAAGGTCATACATTATCATAGTCACAGAGGTTTAGTCGGATCTCGACTTTTCTTGTTACTTGGGTAGCGATGATGCATTGCTAGATACCACTCATTGCTTATGTGTCTAAAGCATTTAGGCACATTGCCAACGTCACGAGAACCTATTGGGTCACACACTAAGGACATGATGCTTCGAGAAATCTGATCGGGAGCCCGAGTTGGGAACTCGGGAGATCTGATCGGGCGCTCTAGTTGGGAACTCGGAAGACTAGTTCGAGAGCTCGGGAGACTCGGGTCGGGAGCTCGGCAGACTGGGTCTGGAGCTCGACGACTTACTCGGCAGACTTGGTCGAGAGACCTGGTCAGAAGCCTGAGAGTCCCGGTCGGAATTACAGGGGAAATTCATTAAAATGTTTAATGAAGGAAAGATAAAAAGTCTCTCTTCATTGGATGAAGAGAAGGTGAAGAGTCATATGAAAAGATGTGCTCTTTATTGGCCTTAATAAAGGGAATTCAAAGAGACAAAAGACTCTTCATATTCATGGGATGGGTATAAGAGAGAGTCTAGTCATTTTGAATGTGGGTGTGTGAGCTTTCCCTTCCTCTCTTCTTCCTCTTCTCCCTCTTGGCTGAAACCCCTTTTGGGGTTCTTGGTGGTTTTGTGAACTACCTCAAGTTGCTAGCACAACTAAGGTAGTTCTTCCCGAAGTTGAGAGATCGTGTCCGTGTGGATATGCATAGAGACACGGATGCTTGAACGTGCAAGAGATCCGGCGCACATGGACGAGCAAGATAACGTAAGGACACGCTCCAAAGGTATACACTATAGATAGATCTATTAGATAGATGAACTTTGTACGAGTTTTTTTTCACATGGATCACTCGAGGGATCTTGTTTCCGCTGCGTTTTGCGTTTTTGGTTCCGGGAGATCCCAACACTTAGAACTTTCTCTTGGTATTTACATAACAAGGACACACTAATTAGGTAGATAAAAATTACATGTAAAAGAGTAAGTAAGGAGACAAAGATTTTACTTGGTTACATCTAGGTGGTTGTTAATCCAAGGCAATGAAGGCTCACTATCAACTCCTTCGATAATATCGGAAGCGGAGAAGCCCCTTATAGCAGTTGGAAGCTAATAACTTGATTACAGAAGTTGATTACATGTGTGTTGTTGAACTCCTAGCTCAGGGTGTTATTTATAGCATTCTGGTCACAAGTGAGCATTGATGATATAGCATTGGAGGAGCCTCCAATGCAATCCAGGGCACCTCCAAGTTGATCAAAATTTATCTCCATACAACGCCTATTTTTTTTTTTTTGATTTGGAGGTCTAGAGGTATCTTCAATGTGAACTAAGGTGCCTCTAGTCACAACTGAAATACCTCGAGCACTATTCATCTGAATGGTCAATTTAAGTATTGACCATTCTTTGTTCTACTCACTTGGGTGATGCTCCGGTAGTTCAGAGTTGAGCTCACCTTAACCAAACTTCGGCCTTCTCCTTAAGCAGGCTTCCTCCTGCCTTCTCATCCCTCGGATATCGCACATTTTCTTCTCACTCTACCAGTGTACTATTCTGTAGTTGCTCATCCCTTGGCTGCACTGAGCCCATCGATCCCCTTCCCGTGCAATCACTTCGCACGCTACATCTTCTGCTCGACTTCTTGTGTTCTTAAGTTCCTACTACACACTTAGACACTAGATATCAAACACACACATGACCTAACTTAACTTGGTTGACCACATCGAAACTAACCAGTGTACTTACAGTCTCTCCCTTTATAATGTTCATCAACTTGAATTAAGGTTAAGGTTAACTAGCAATCAATTTGATTAAAAAATAATTATGACATCAAATATTGTTGGTGCCGGAAGCACCAAGATAAAACTTGTGTTTTGATAATGGCAAAGGGTTCATAAGTTAAGGTTATCTTATGACCTAACGATGTTACTCATATGTGCAGGAAAAGTCCTAGGTACACTAGGCATGAAGTCCTGATTCTAGGAATTGGGCAATAAGTCCTGGCCGCGGGCTGGGCACCGAAGTCCTGACATAGGGTTGGGCAATAAGTCCTGGTCACGGACTGGGCACGAAGAACTAATTCAAGAAATTGGGCAAAAAGTCCTGGCAGAATGCTGGGCATCGAAGACTTGGTGAGTGAAGCTGGGCAATAAGTCCTGGTCACAGACTGGGCACGAAGACCTGATCCGGTGGATTGGGCAAAAGTCCAACTGGAGGAGCCGGTTGGCAAAAAGGTAAACTCTCCTGAGAGGAGTAGGTGAGGATGCGTTCCCCGTAGGAGGGAACACTAGGCGTCGGTTCGACCTAGGGATCCATTTCGGAAGCCCAAAGTCAGAACCAAGACAGCTCAGGCTATTAACTGTGCTTAAACATATATTATTTATGTATTATTTGTGTTTTGGAACTAACCCTGGGTGCAGGAATAAAAGGTGAAGTTTTCTCCTACCAGGTGCCTGAATAGAGTCAGGCGCCTATATGGTGACAGGCGCCACAGACAAGGGTTCTTCCAAGCGCACTCGAAGCAAGCCTCCACATCGGCATCTGAGGTGCTTGTGTTGATACAGGCACCCCAGTTGAAGGGATAAGTGTTGAGGCAATCTGTGGCCCGGAGTGACCATGAGTTTTGATGTTTGGGCAAAGAGTTTAAGTTAGGGTTTGTTGTTGGACTCATATGTGTACATGAGTGTGCAGGTGTACAAGTACACATGGACTTGGTTAATGTCTTCAGGTGAAGGATGGCATGGAGGCAAGATGGAGGCTTGCGTGCGCATCCGAGGGTCCATGGAGAGCAGCGACGATGAGCCGAGGGATGCGAACTTCTAGGCGTACTTGAAGGATGGCATGGAGGCAAGCTGGAGGTTTGCGTGCCCATCCGAGGGACGAGGGCCAAAGATGAAGAGGGCGTGAAGACAATAGTCGTGGTTGCTGGTGAAGAGTCGATCAGGTTGTGAGGGTCCTAGTGTGAGTCGTTGTACTCGAGAACTAAGCTGGGAGGATTCGAGTGCGGAGTGAAATATACTCGGGGAGTGTAACCCTAGGCTTAGCAAAGGACCAGTCGACTGCCCTGAGGGCAGTCGACTGGTAGCACCTAGAATTCGAACGTTGGGTGTCAACGGTTGAATTTGGGTAGGGGCAGTCGACTGCTCTGGGAGCTGTCGACTGCCAGCGGGTTTCCAACCCGAGTTCTATTTAAAGAGAACTCGGTTTGGGCTAGGGTTCTTGACGAATCTTGTCTTGGTTAAAGGCAAGATAGTTGTCTTTGTGCTCAGGTCTTTTCAAGGTGTTGTGGTGAGGTTTCTCCACGCACAAGGAGCGACGAAGGCTAGCTAGAGGTTATCCGAGGAGTGATACACCGACGGATTCTTG
The DNA here is from genome assembly GCA_024364735.1 of Boesenbergia rotunda. Lineage (NCBI taxonomy): Eukaryota > Viridiplantae > Streptophyta > Magnoliopsida > Zingiberales > Zingiberaceae > Boesenbergia > Boesenbergia rotunda. Next base: position 488,241 of record JAGFNQ010006290.1, read on the forward strand.
GATTAATCACCCTCCGGGGTGGATACCAAGTCAATCGTTCTTCTTAGCGTTGTTTGTTTTCATTATTATTGTTTCCACTGTGCAACTAACAACATAGGTACAAGAAGAATCGATGAATTGCTATTCACCCCCCCTCTAGCTACCGTACAAGATCCAACAAGTGGTATCAGAGCAAGGACTGCTCGTGATTTGAATAACCACCAAGAAGAGCAAATGCTAGAGGAGAAGAACCATGGAAGACAAATTTGGGGATAACATCTACACTCCGCCTCCCTACGATCATGAAGACTTCAACTTTTGGAGGGCGAGGATCGAGACTTTGTTCGGAATGGAGTAGGAATGTAGAATGATGCTTGAAGAGCCCTTCGAAGTTCCAAAGGACAAGCACGGAAAGAAGCTTCGTCCTAGATATTGGACTAAGGAGCAACAAGAAAAAGCTAGGGCCAATGAGAATGCAATTAATATTTTGATAAATATTTTGCCTAATAACATTTTGAGTTGTGTAGGTGAATATAAAGATGCATGTGAGTTGTGAGAAAGATAGAAGAATATCATGAGAAACCTACAAAAGCCAAAATAGTGGAAGAGTCGAAAAAAATGGATTCAATAACCAAGAGGAAGAAGAATTGATCATATCATCAAGTGAAGAGGAAGGACTAAGTGCGAGATCCTCCACCTCCTCAAGAGAAGAAGAGGAGGTGTCAACGTCAAGGATTGAGGGGGAGGAGAGACCCTCATCTATGCCAGAACAAGAGAAAGCATCCACTTCATCCAAGGTTGAAGAAGAAGCTTCTACCTCCACCAAAGCTAAATCGAAAGAGCACATCACATGCTTTGGTTGCAACAAAAAGGGGCACTACAAGGACAAGTGCCCGAAAGGTAAAAAGGAGATAAAATTTAAACCCATTTCAAGTTCCTTTAAATCTAACGTGGGTTGTAGGATTGGAGAAGCTTAGGAAAGGAAAAAAGAAAATTTGATGCTTTACGTGTGGTGAGCTAGGACACTACCACACCAAGTGCCCAAAGAGTGGAGAGCTCAAAAAGATGGAGCACTTGAGAAGATGGGAGAAGGAGGAAAGGAAGAAGCAAAGATCACAACAAGGAGGGACTACAAGGGTAAGGGAGGTAATTCCTAACCCTAGGTTACAATGTAATTCAATTTCATGTTCCTCCTTGCATATTAAAAATAATGTTAATTATTCATCTATGCATGCTAGAATTAATGAAAATTACCTATTTGTGCATAACCATGGTTTTAGATATCATGATAGGACTAGGGTTAACAAGGTAGATCAAAACCCTAGGAAAAACATGCATCATCATAATCCTAGGACCTTTATACCTAAGGATCAAGGTATAAATCCCAAGAAGGGGAGACATGTGCCTAAAAAAGAGGGTAGGTCTAGGAATGTCCAAAGTGGACATATGGACACTAACGTTAGAAACTTGGCAAGGGAAAATCAAGCCTTGAGGGCAAGGCTTGATACATTGGAAAAGACCCTAGAAAGATTCAAGGTTGGATCTAAGGGTTTAGACATGGTGTTGGGTAGTTTAAAACCCAACTATGATAGATTAGGTTTGGGATACCGGTCTAAGACCTCCAAGGCCAATGAAAAGAAGTGTAGGACCGGTGCCGTCGATAGAGGGGGGGTGAATATCGACCGTGAAAACCTTCGTAAGAAAATTGTAGACTTTCGAATCTTCGTTCTAAACTCAGGGTTTGTAGCAGCGGCAATTAAACAGAACAAAGAAAACAACAACCAACACAGATTACACGCGGGATTTTTACTTGGTTCCCGACCCCCCAGGGTTAGTACATCCAAGGCCTATGCACGAGAACGCCCGTCCACTATTGGTTTCCTTCCCGGACTTTCCGGAGGTGGAGAAACCCGACTTACAGTGCAAGATTACAATCAAAAGATAAATAAATTGAATGTGGAACAATAAAATCAAACCGAACAAACAAGATCTAAAACTCGGCCGATCTGGACCTCTGAAGTGCCGCGCACTTCCTCCTGGAGACTCCCGGTCATAGAGCCTCATCTTTAGCGCGTTGTCGTCGGTCAGAGTGATCAGAATGACACTTTGCAGTTGTGTCTGAAGCAAAGGGGTCAAAGCCCCTGTTATAGCACTCCTGGGGGTGCCCTGGACGTCGGGGGCGCCCCTATAAACTTGGTCAAACCTTATCCCTGCGCCGACCTCGCCGCAGCTGATAAAACATTTGACCAGGGTGCCCCGGACCTCCCGGGCGCCCTCATGAAGCCTTATCTATGTTTCGAACTCGAAACAGCAAATACAGCTTTGAACCCGAGTGCCTTGCTTGACGCCTATTTTGCCTGCTTCACTTAACCTGCCTTTTTAGCCTTTGTCTTGGGCGCCCCCATCAATGGGGGCGCCCTGGATGCATGGGGGCGCCCCAACTGATGGGGGCGCCCTGCTTCAAAGCCTCCAACTCTTGTTTTTTCGCCTGCTTTGTTTCCGATTCTTGGTACCTGCATGATACACAAACACAAAGCAAATATACATACAATATTAGCCTTAAGGACTTAGTTCGGACTTTGGATTTCAACGAAACCCTAGGTCGAACCGGCGCCAGTTCCCACCCCCGAGAACGCGCCATTCGCCTACTCCTTTCAGGAGACGGTTGTGACCCAGTCCTTCTGGTGAACTTTTGCTTAGCTTCCGATACTTCCAGACCTCGAGATGCCCAAACCCTGACCCGTCTCTACTCCTGTCCATAGTCATCGCTCAGCTAAGTTGCTCAGTCCCTCGGACCAAGACTCTGCGCCCAATCCCTAGGTCCAGGACTTAGGTGCCATACCCTCGGCCAGGTCTTCGTGCATAATTCCCCGAACCAGGTCTTCGGTGCCCAACCCTCAGCCAGGTCTTCTTGCCCAGTCCCCGACCAGGACTTAGTGCCCACCTTCCGAGCAGGTCTTCAGTGCCCAGCCTTTTGCCAGGACTTAGTGCCCAATCCTCGATCAGGACTTAGTGCCCAATTCCCTAAACCAGGACTTATTGCCTAGGTTTACTAGGACTTATGTAACACCGGCCTTTTTCCCACACCTCGTGGTGTGGCGAGATAGGCGTCGTTACGCTAAACATACATGTGTATAAAAACATCTTAATGCAGCGGAATCATGTTTTTTTTCTAAACATGCTTTTAACCATGCAACTAAACACATGGAACATCTATACATGGCATCATGACTTAACCATTCCATAGCTTATTCATAATCATCATAAGTAGTATGTACTTATCCATAACCGTAGCATCATGAGTCTTAAGTCACCCATTAGTCATAACCAGAAAACATAGCATAAAATTTAAGAAAGCATTTTCACACCCAAGACATGCATTATGTGAGAATATAAGAATCTTTCGCCAAGTCACTGCTACATACACACACATGCTTCTGCCTCTCCTGCGGCTTCCCTTAATAGCTTCTTGCTTGATCTGCGGTACAAGGAAAATAAAACTATAAGCACATAGGCTTAGTAAAACCCTTTCCTACTCACTAAAACCATACGTCACTTAAGCCTAAACATATCAAGTATCTGATATAGCGTAACTTCGAACATAAACATAAGCATAGTCATGGCATAAGTCATAAGCATATGAACAATTCACATAGCATGATTCCTAACATCACCATAGGTCTACAACCTACTTAGCATGGCATAAATCTTAACATAAATGAACATGAAACATACATACGTGAACATGAAGTATACCTATACATGACATAATTCATAGCATACATGAACATAAGGCATACTTAGACATGACATAATTCTTAGCATACATGAACATAAGACATACTTATACATGACATAATTCTTAGCATACATGAACATAAGGCATACTTATACATGACATAATTCTTAGCATACATGAACATAAGGTATACTTATACATGACATAAGTTATGAGCATAAACACAAACATAAAATATACTTACCCTGGCGCGATGCATAACATGGATGTATGAATGAGTCAAATGCATTTACTACATAAGGACGCTTAGTTTTTAAAACCATACTTTTAAATGCTTAACATAAACATAACATCATTGGGGTCCCCGGCTTGTACCACATACATACATCATAAGTGCGCATCCCCAAGTAAATATGAGGTAGCTAGCCTCAACTTACTAGGGTAAGGACAGCATAGTCGGTAGTCCTAGAACCGGGGCGTTCTTAAGGTGCCCATCCCTGTTGCACAGCTTTGGTAGTGCCAGAACCGTCGACAGCTTCGGTAGTCCAGAACCGGGGCGTTCTTAAGGTACCCATCCCTTGGACCCTTACTTCGGTCCGGTACAAGTCTCATTCATAAAAATAAACATTCATGCTTCATCATTCATACTTGTCATTCATACTTATCATTCATACTTATTTCATATCATCGTTATGCATTCATCATTTATACCTATCATTCATACTTATCATTCATACTTAAGGCATAACCATCATCCTCATTCATACTTATCATTCTTTATTCATATAACAGGAAATACATGCATAATCATGTTTTTAGCCATAAACATTATCTTGGTTCATAAAACTTGCATGATCATAATACATAAATAAACATGTACTTCATACATGATACATTTCATCTAGCATACATAATCCTAGTATTCATCATAAAGCATGGACGGTAAGCTACATATAAACATGACACATACTACTAGGGTTCATGGCATTTACCTTAAAACATGCATGTACTTCATAAACCTAAATCTATTATAATCATTTATCATTATACATGCATCATTCTATCTATCATAACTTACATCCTACATCAATTTCATATATTCATGGTATATGATCTAAATGTTCATGAGTAAAGCATCACTTAAGATCTAACATACAAAATCATATTATTCCACACATAAACTAAGATTTTTGTAACATAAAGATCCTTACTTCATGCTTAACTACTTACTAGCATCATGGTAACTTAGAAACATGCATCCTTGAGACCTTAACCCAATCCAAACCCTAGGTTTGGGTCTTGGCCGAAACTTGAAGGAGATCTAAATTCATAGAAAATTTGCCTAGGTTAAGATTAACATCCTATACCTTGCATATCATGCCATGGAAGACCAATTGAACCCTTGATTGGACTTAACACTAAGCCTTAGCCCTAGTACATGACTTGGCCGAAACCTATAAGGGTAACAAGCCCATAGAAAATTCATACAAATCACTACTTTCATCCATACTATATCATAGCAAGACATACTAAGCATGCTTGGAGATTGAAGATTAAATCTAACCCTAATCTTGAGGTGGCCGAAACCCTAAGGGGTTCTTAGGGTGCCATAAAACTTCAAACATCATGCTTTTATACTTCACCTATCATAGGTAACCATTTGCAAATATAAATCAAGTCTTTAACATGATTTCTAGCCCAAAATTGCCTTGGCCGAAACCTTCATGAGCCCTTTTCATGGATTTTTCCAACATATCATGCCAATAAGACTTAGATCATGACAAATAACTTTGAAAGCTATCATACCACAGGTGAGAGGGTTTTACCTTGGGTTGTCTTTGATTTTTAGACCTTAAAAGAGAAGGAGAATGGAAATCCCTTTGCCACTTGAACCCTTCTTGCCCTTGTAACCTTGGAAGAGAACCTAGATCTTCCAAATAGAGTCCTTGGTGGAACTTTTCTTAAGGGGGAGAGCACCTTGAGTTTTCGGCCAAAGCAAGGAGGAAGAAGAAATGAAGAGGAGAAGGGAAGTTGTAACTTCCTTTCCATATTTATATCACTTTAAAAGGGGTAAATGAAGAGTCATGGTGTCTCTTCCCTTGATGACTCTTCATTTCCTACGCCTTAACTAATATCCACTTCATTCCCTCATAGCACTCCCTTGCTAGGTGAATTGGTTAGTGCATGCTTGGTTGTACAAGAGGTCCAAGGTTCAATCCTTGGTGCATGCACTATATTTTTTCTATTTTATTTTAATTTATTTCCTATTATTTCGAAAATTCATTAAAAATTCCCCCATAATTATGTTAATATTTTTCATTAAAACTCCATTTATCTTTCTATTAACTTTTACCTAAAATCCACCCAAAATCATGGCACTAGAAAGCCCATATAAGGTCCATTAGTACTTAGTTTCTCAATTTAAATGAGAAAATCATGGGTTTCTAGGCTAAGGTTCGTATTTATATTTCTAGATCCTTTGGAAAATTATCTAGACATGCTTAATATTTTAAAGAAAATATTAAGAAATTTTCCGGGTCGTTACAATCCCCCATACCTCTTGAAAGTTCGTCCTCGAACTTAGAATTGCTCCGGGTACTTGCGTCTCATCTCGTCCTCGTGCTCCCAGGTAGCTTCTTCGAACCGTTGACTTTGCCATAGAACCTTGACTAAGGGTACTTCCTTGTTCCTTAACTTCTTGACTTCCCGATCCAAGATCTAGATAGGTCGGCTTTCATAACTCAGGTCCTCCTGAACTTGCACCGTCTGTGGCTCAATCACTTGGTCCATGTTTGGGAGACACTTCTTAAGCATTGACACATGGAACACATTATGAATAGCTGACATTTCCTGAGGCAGCTCCAGTTCGTACGCCACCTTGCCAACTCTTTTCAGTACCAGGTACGGTCCCACATATCGCGGACTCAATTTCTCTTTCTTCCCGAATCTCGTTATCCCTTTCATCGGAGCCACTTTAAGGAATACCAGATCCCCTATATTGAATTCCAGTGGCCTACGCCGGGCATCTGCATAACTTTTCTATCGACTCTGTGCAGCTTCTATCCGTCGTCGAATGGTCTGTATAGCTTGGGTGGTGTCGTTGATGAGATCTGTCGTAAGCCCCATCGCCTTCTTCTCACCACCTTCGTACCAACAGATTGGAGACCTACATCTCCTACCGTACAGAGCTTCATAAGGTGCCATGCCGATAGTAGCTTGGTAGCTATTATTGTAGGCGAATTCTGCCAAACATAGATATCGGCACCAGCTCCCTTTGAAATCCAGAGCACAAGCCCGTAACATGTCTTCCAGCACTTGATTCACCCGTTCAGTTTGCCCGTCAGTCTGAGGATGAAAAGCTGTACTGAATCGTAATTTGGTGTCGAGGGACTTCTGGACACACTCCCAGAAATGTGAAGTGAACCGACCATCCCTATCTGAGATAATGGTCTTGGGAACTCCATGAAGTCTGATTATCTCCTTAGCATATAACTGACCCAGTTGCTCAATCGAATAAGTCATCTTGATAGCTATGAAGTGAACAGACTTCGTCAACCTGTCCACAACCACCCATACCGCATTATATCCATTTGTAGTCTTGGGAAGTCCCGAAATAAAATCCATAGTGATATCTTTCCATTTCCATTCCAGAATCGGAAGTGGCTGCAGAACTCCTCCGGGCGCTGGTGTTCTGCCTTCACTTGTTGGCAGGTCAGCAAGTGCCAACATGCTGAGCCACTCTCTCTTCATACCGGACCACCAGAATTTCTCCTTCAGGTCTTGATACATTTTGGTGGATCCCGGATGCATCGAATAAGGGGTTCCGTGAGCTTTTATTAATATTTCTCTCCGCAGCTCCGGATCATTAGGGATACATAGACGATCCCTAAGGTAGAGTACTCCCCCGTTGGCGATATGAAGACCATCGCCCTTTCCTTCTAGGATCTCCTATTGATTCTCTGAAGACTCGATCACCATTTTGATTTTCCAATATGTCCTCAACAGCATCGGTGCTAGTGTCATTAATAGCTCTATGATGTAATTATATGCATATATCATAATTATATAGTTATTATAATTATGGGTAAACCTAATAATAGTATGCTTCCAAAATATTAATTCACAACATGAGCTATGAATTATATTAGTTAATGGTTATTATATGATAAGTGAGATCATATTTATTATATTACCATAAGATAATTTAAGGTAATCTTATATATTATATATAAGATAATAGTGAAACATACGTTGATAATTCTAATATTTATAATTAGTATGAAAATATAGTGGACCCATAATCTATAATAAGTGTTAATATAATTAGGACACTACCCTATGCGTATCATTTTAGGTTATATCGTATGACTTATACCATTAATTATATTGGTATTAGTATAATGGAACTAATACTATACGCTAACATAGGTGAGAGTATTATAATCTTATGTATGTAGGCTATCATATAATTCCCTACATGAGACTATATTATAGGTTATACATAATATCATAAATTATAGTTATTTATCATATAAATTATAGGTATAATACCTATAATTTTCTTATTGAATAATATGTATATTATGACAATACTTATATGATAAGGAATTAGTATAGTTATACTTATAATAATCTTATATTAGTACACACTCTCATATTATTATCATTTGCTCTATATAATAGAATATAATTATATTATATGATTGGTAACTCATATAATGTACAGGTTATATAACATTATGTTAATACTAGGTTCACCTTAATTACTAATATTATGATGGCGCTCAATTAATACCATGTTTATGAACATAAGGTTGAGTCACACTTATGACTAATTGTATTATGACTAACTTAGACCTAATGTATAAGGCAGAATACTTATACATGATTGTCTTATGATGTGACTTAAGATAGGTTATGATATAAGGTATATTGAGCATCAGGTCGGCAATGAAGTAGTCTTATTAATTCTATTACTCTGTCTTCTAGCCATGCTTTCTTCACAAAGACAAGTATGACAATATCAGTTTTTTTTTCCTACCCTATATCAACTCTAAAGTATTTGATTCAAAAATATCATTCATAGTTACATATCCTAAAGTACTTTTCATCATAAACATCGTTCATACTTGCATGTTCTAGAATCATAGGTATCATCCATACGGGCATATCCTAAAACCATAAAGCATCCTAAAAGTGCTTACTACTATAAGATATGTAAAGGGGTACTTACTTGGAAGCTGCAGGAGAAGGCTTGATGTGTGTGTAGTGAGATGGCAACTGCTCTGATACCAACCTGTAACGCCCGCCTTTTTCCCACACCTCGTGGTGTGGCGAGATAGGCGTCGTTACGCTAAACATACATGTGCATAAAAATATCTTAATGCAGCGGAATCATTTTTTTTTCTAAACATGCTTTTAACCATGCAACTAAACACATGGAACATCTATACATGGCATCATGACTTAACCATTCCATAGCTTATTCATAATCATCATAAGTAGTATGTACTTATCCATAACCGTAGCATCATGAGTCTTAAGTCACCCATTAGTCATAACCAAAAACATAGCATAAAATTTAAGAAAGCATTTTCACACCCAAGACATGCATTATGTGAGAATATAAGAATCTTTTGCCAAGTCACTGCTACACACACACACATGCTTCTGCCTCTCCTGCGGCTTCCCTTAATAGCTTCTTGCTTGATCTGCGGTACAAGGAAAATAAAACTATAAGCACATAGGCTTAGTAAAACCCTTTCCTACTCACTAAAACCATACGTCACTTAAGCGTAACATATCAAGTATCTGACATAGCGTAACTTCGAACATAAACATAAGCATAGTCATGGCATAAGTCATAAGCATATGAACAATTCACATAGCATGATTCCTAACATCACCATAGGTCTACAACCTACTTAGCATGGCATAAATCTTAACATACATGAACATGAAACATACATACGTGAACATGAAGCATACCTATACATGACATAATTCTTAGCATACATGAACATAAGGCATACTTAGACATGACATAATTCTTAGCATACATGAACATAAGGCATACTTAGACATGACATAATTCTTAGCATACATGAACATAAGGCATACTTATACATGACATAATTCTTAGCATACATGAACATAAGGCATACTTATACATGACATAATTCTTAGCATACATGAACATAAGGCATACTTATACATGACATAAGTTATGAGCATAAACACAAACATAAAATATACTTACCCTGGCGCGATGCATAACATGGATGTATGAATGAGTCAAATGCATTTACTACATAAGGATGCTTAGTTTTTAAAACCATACTTTTAAATGCTTAACATAAACATAACATCATTGGGGTCCCCGGCTTGTACCACATACATACATCATAAGCGCGCATCCCTAAGTAAATATGAGGTAGCTAGCCTCAACCTACTAGGGTAAGGACAGCATAGTCGGTAGTCCTAGAACCGGGGCGTTCTTAAGGTGCCCATCCCTGTTGCACAGCTTCGGTAGTGCCAGAACCGTGGACAGCTTCGGTAGTCCAGAACCGGGGCGTTCTTAAGGTACCCATCCCTTGGACCCTTACTTCGGTCCAGTACAAGCCTCATTCATAAAAATAAACATGCATGCTTCATCATTCATACTTGTCATTCATACTTATCATTCATACTTATTTCATATCATCGTTATGCGTTCATCATTTATACCTATCATTCATACTTATCATTCATACTTAAGGCATAATCATCATCCTCATTCATACTTATCATTCTTTATTCATATAACAGGACATACATGCATAATCATGTTTTTAGCCATAAACATTATCTTGGTTCATAAAACTTGCATGATCATAATACATAAATAAACATGTACTTCATACATGATACATTTCATCTAGCATACATAATCCTAGTATTCATCATAAAGCATGGACGGTAAGCTACATATAAACATGACACATACTACTAGGGTTCATGGCATTTACCTTAAAACATGCATGTACTTTCATAAACCTTAAATCTATTATAAACATTTATCATTATACATGCATCATTCTATCTATCATAACTTACATACTACATCAATTTCATATATTCATGGTATATGATCTAAATGTTCATGAGTAAAGCATCACTTAAGATCTAACATACAAAATCATATTATTCCACACATAAACTAAGATTTTTGCAACATAAAGATCCTTACTTCATGCTTAACTACTTACTAGCATCATGGTAACTTAGAAACATGCATCCTTGAGACCTTAACCCAATCCAAACCCTAGGTTTGGGTCTTGGCCGAAACTTGAAGGAGATCTAAATTCATAGAAAATTTGCCTAGGTTAAGATTAACATCCTATACCTTGCATATCATGCCATGGAAGACCAATTGAACCCTTGATTGGACTTAACACTAAGCCTTAGCCCTAGTACATGACTTGGCCGAAACCTATAAGGGTAACAAGCCCATAGAAAATTCATACAAATCACTACTTTCATCCATACTACATCATAGCAAGACATACTAAGCATGCTTGGAGATTTGAAGATTAAATCTAACCCTAATCTTGGAGGTGGCCGAAACCCTAAGGGGTTCTTAGGGTGCCATAAAACTTCAAACATCATGCTTTTATACTTCACCTATCATAGGTAACCATTTGCAAATATAAATCAAGTCTTTAACATGATTTCTAGCCCCAAAATATGCCTTGGCCGAAACCTTCATGAGCCCTTTTCATGGATTTTTCCAACATATCATGCCAATAAGACTTAGATCATGACAAATAACTTTGAATGCTATCATACCACAGGTGAGAGGGTTTTACCTTGGGTTGTCTTTGATATTTAGACCTTAAAAGAGAAGGAGAATGGAAATCCCTTTGCCACTTGAACCCTTCTTGCCCTTGTAACCTTGGAAGAGAACCTAGATCTTCCAAATAGAGTCCTTGGTGGAACTTTTCTTAAGGGGGAGAGCACCTTGAGTTTTCGGCCAAAGCAAGGAGGAAGAAGAAATGAAGAGGAGAAGGGAAGTTGTAACTTCCTTTCCATATTTATATCACTTTAAAAGGGGTAAATGAAGAGTCATGGTATCTCTTCCCTTGATGACTCTTCATTTCCTACGCCTTAACTAATATCCACTTCATTCCCTCATAGCACTCCCTTGCTAGGTGAATTAGTTAGTGCATGCTTGGTTGTACAAGAGGTCCAAGGTTCAATCCTTGGTCCATGCACTAATTTTTCTATTTTATATTTTTTTAAATTTATTTCCTATTATTTCAAAAATTCCTTAAAAATTTTCCCATAATTATGTTAATATTTCTCATTAAAATCCCTTTATATTTCTATTAACTTTTACCTAAAATTCACCCAAAATTATGGCACTAGAAAGCCTATATAAGGCCCATTAGTACTTAGTTTCTCAATTTAAATGAGAAAACCTTGGGTTTCTAGGCTAAGGTTCGTATTTATATTTCTAGATCCTTTGAAAAATTATCTATACATGCTTAATATTCTAAAGAAAATATTAAGAAAATTTTCCGGGTCGTTATAGTCGCGATGATGATGCCCCCTTGATGAGCTCAAAAGGTTCATCGTGCTAAACCCTGCAGGTGAATTTGATCCGGCGCGATGATAAGGTTGAGTGGTACTAGTTAAGGATCCAGAAGTTAATTAATTTAAAATTGTCAGTAATTTAATTAATTAACGGACATTCGAGATCTTAAATATGGGGGGATGGATGACTCGTAATATGTGGAGCACATATGAAAATATGGGGGTTGATGAGGAAGTTCAATTAAAATCCTTTAGTGGAATGGATCTTAATTAATGGATCGGGTTTAGATCCATTGGTGGGCCAATATCCAACTCCTCCTCTTGGTCCCTACCATAGCCCTATATATACCCAAGGAGATCATGAAACCAAGGCTTAATCCAAGAGATTACTCACAAGGCTTTTTCTCTCTCTCTCATCCTCCTCTTCTCCTCTAGGGTTTGGCCGGCGGTAAGGGAAGGAGAAAACTCTCCTTCTCTTTTCTTCTTCTCCTCTCTATCTCCACTCGACCAAGATACACGGGAAGAAGGTAGGGACCTTCCCTACCTTCTATGGTGGTCAGCGGCGAAGGAGAGAGGGGCAGCGGCCAATGAGAGTCGGCGCAAGTGGAGGTGCGGCGGCGCCGCAAGGTGAGGGAAAGGAGAGAGTTTTCGGCCGGTTGGGAGAGGAGCAAGGAGTTCTATCTCCTTCTTCATATTCTTCTCCTTCCTCACAAGGTGAGCAGTCGACTTGGAGGCCCTTGGGCTGCTCCGGCGGTCGACGGCGCAATGGGAGAGGCGGCAAGTAGCTTGTGGCGAAAAAACCCTAGAAGTCTAGGGTTAGGTTTTCGGCCAAGGCAAGAAGAAGATTCTTTTGGAGGCTTTGGTGATCTCGATTCCAGGTAGATCATCGCCCACACGACATCCATGAAGGGAGGGACATAAGGTAGAGATCGCGAGGTGATCGGAAAGGTATAATTCTTTCCAAGCTCCGTTAATTACCCTTATGTCATACATGTGCTTGTTGTGTTCGCCTCGTCATTTTATGTTTGTTAATTTATTATTTTGATTCCAAATCATGATGAATAATTTATTAACTGGACCCCGACCATAAACGCTAAAGCTGGCGATCAACTCGTCGCCTTTTTCGCGGTTGAATGGTCGAGCAAATTACAAGGCCAATTTTGGTAATTGGCTAAGTTGTATTTGGATCGTTCGATACGGCATGAGACGGTCGATGGGAGAAGGGTCTTCATTCGGATTAAATTTTAATCCGTAGACATAGAGAGGTTTCTCGGATCTACCAGGTATTCACTTAGGAAACCAGCCAAGCCATACCCAACAATAATAACACCTCATATAATTAATACTCGAGAAGTAAAAAGGTTCATCCAAAACCATAAAATGTTCTACAAGGACCATAATCCCGAAATCCTCAAATATTACAATCTCAATTATGGTGTTTGAGAGATAATAGATGAACATGCTCAATCTAAACACACTCTCAACACCATCATATCCAAGTCATGTGGAAGCTACGCATCATAGCCAGGAGAAGGAGGAGGAGGAGCCTAGTACATTAGATACCAGCGTTGCATCATCTCATACATATTATCCTGTTGCTGCTAAAAACCTTGGAAGTGCTACCTGAGTCCATGAACGTCCCCCTATATAGCAGCCTGTCACTGCTGAAAACTCTGGAAGTCCTCCTTGAGTCTGTGAACCTCCGCCTCCAGTCGGGAGAACCGCTCCTCTGTAATCTCTGCAAGACCAGCAGTAGGAGCAGTGGCAGGAGCAGCACCCTCCTCATCCTCATCAAAGCTAGAGGAAGCATGACAACATTGCCAAACCGGCAGGAGCAGACTCTGGTCAGAGAGGGCTCGATAGCTCATTCTCTGGACTGGGATGAGTCGGAGAGGGCACGGTAGCTCGTTCTCCAGACTTTGGTCAGAGAGGGCTCAATAGCTCGTTCTCTGGACCAGGATGAGTCGGAGAGGGCTCGGTAGCTCGTTCTCCAAACTTTGGTCAGAGAGGGCTCGGTAGCTCGTTCTCTGGACTGGGATGAGTCGGAGAGGGCCTGATAGCTCGTTCTCCGGACCAGATTGAGTCAGAGAGGGCAAGGGAGTGTTAGTAGGAGCCCTAGAGCCAATTATGTGATGATTGACTAGGGACATTTTGTATCATATTCTATAATTAATAAGGCATGATTGGTTATTATACTTACTATGTATTTGTGCCAAATAACTAAGTATAATAATATCCTTGGGTAGTAGGTTCTTATCTACATCATATCGATTGGTTGAATCGATAGTGAGATGATGTAGAGAACACTACTCTAAACCATTCCTAGTCAAATATTAATATTCAAGGATAATATTAATGCATGGAGACTAGCATGTAGGTCAACTGATGACTTGAGCTCACAAGTCATGGATATGTGATATCAAGTTGACACATGGGTATACATTGGAGAATGTGTACTGAATTGACCCGTCATGAGAAAGTTTCATAGATTGTCATATGAGTGTCATAAACTTTCTCATGTGACTATTAGTATGAATAGTCCTTAGACCTGAAGTCACTACGGTTCCCTACATAAGGAGTTATGTACTTTGGTATCGTCAAACATCACCCATAATAGGGTGGACTATAAAGGTGATCACTGGGTATGTAATGAATTATGCGGAGGGATCTGAGTGATATAGATGAGATCTATCCCTCCCATATGACGAGAGTGATATCTGTGGGCTCCTTGATCAAGTAGGACTACTAAAACGCATGTCAATGCTCAAACGAGTCAATATGAGATATTGAGCTCATTTGTTTGAGTGAGTCTACTCGGGGATCAAGAAACACAGGATTGACTGACGATGACATGGTCTATGCCTCATTGGTCAATCTAGATATCGAGGATAGAAGGACAAGGTTATACATTATCATAGTCACGGAGGTTTAGTCGGATCTCGACTTTTCTTGTTACTTGGGTAGCAATGATGCATTGCTAGATGCCGCTCATTGCTTATGTGTCTAAAACGTTTAGGCACATTGCCAATGTCATGAGAACCTATTGGGTCACACACTAAGGACACGATGCTTCGGAGATTAATTGATCTTAGTTTGACTAAGATTTGATTCGAATTGGATTAATTGAGTTAGACTCAAGTGAATCCAATTAGATTATGGGATTCAGTCTAATTTGAGTTAGACTCATCTAGATTAGACTCAACCACTTAATTATGGATAATATTCATTAAAGGGTTTAATAAATATTATTTAAGAGGAAGACTAAGAGACATTCTATTCATTAGATGAATAGAATTTTAAGAGTCTCAAGGAATACCAAGAGACTTAGTATTCATTGGGTTTTATTATCATTAAGATGAGAGGAGCTCAAGGGACATAGACACTTGGTATTCATTAGATGAGTATGAATACCCCCCCCCCTTGTCAAAGGCTAGAGGGTGCATCTCTCTTCCTCTTCTTTCTTGCTCCTTGTCCATAACTCTCTAGTGGAGGTTCTTGTGCTTTATGAACCATCCCAAGTTGCTAGCACAACTAAGGTGGTTCATCTCCGAGGCATAGATCGTGTTCGTGTGGATATGCATAGAGGCACTGACACTTGAACGTGCAAGAGATCCGACGAAACAAAGGACTAGCGGGATAAGTGAAGGGCACGCGACAAAGGTATTCCTATAAGATAGGAATTGTAGATCACTTTGTATGAGTTTTTCTTTCGAATGGATCTTAATTCCACTGCGATTTTAAATGTTTTTACCTATAGATCCCAACAGTGGTATCAGAGCCACTTGCGAAAGATCATACAAAGTTTAGAAAACTTTTATATGTGATATAGAAGTAGGATATAATTTTATTATTGATTGTATAATGTATGAGCATTTGTCGAGATACAAAAATTTGTGTTGATCAAACTAAAAGTCTATAGCATCATCATATGAAATATGAAAGTGTGCTATGATGTGAATGTACTCGACATATTTTATAACCTATGGTTTCGGCTCATGAGCATTTTTACAATCATAATAATAATTGATGACCTAAATCTATTGTATGTGATTGATGACATGGTGCATGGTTATGGCCTTAACCCCAATGTAATTGGATGTATGTGTGTGTGTGTGCATGTTGTAATTCATAATACGGCATGCGTGTCGTGCCTTGTCTCTATTTTTCCTAGTTGTAAAAATAGATTTAGACTCGAATGTAACTCGAGTTTTCCTACATTGTAATGTACAAAAGGAGCAGTGGAGTGTCCATTGAAGAATAAAGTTACAAGAAGGATGTCGACCACACACGATGATCGAAGGATGCACTTGGAGAAGATGTTATCCCTAGGTTGACCATCGATCTTCTCATTGGCTTGAGAAGATCGTAGTATACGGGCCATAACCATGTCGCGTTTTCTTACTTATATGTTGATATATGCTATGTGTGTGTATGTGATGCATGCTTAGATGTTTATCTTAATTAAGTCAACTCAATATGCCTACCAAAGTTTGGTACTCATAAACTACCTCGATCATTTGTTGTTGGGTTTGCCAAAGCAAAGCAACACATTTTATTTTGGTAGAGTGTGAGAGGACAATTGTGATGTCCCGCTATCAAACTTTGGGTGAGACTTAACTAAGTCCCCTCAATTAGATTGAGAAACTTGGAGGCATATCCCAAAAGTTGGGAGAATTGGGTAAGAGAACAATTATTCCATGTCTTGGGCGATTAGGCAAAGCTAACTCAAGATGATGTGTAATGTGGATCTTGACCCTTTGTTTCAAAGAGTTGCAGGAGATGTAATTGGTAAAATGTTACCTACCTAATTATACCATGTCTTGGGTGATTAGCCAAAGCTAACTCAAGAAGAAGTATAATATGGATCATGTCCCACATGAATAATGATTGCTATTTGGTTTGGAGCTAGTAGTGTTGGTAAATTGAGTTTGCCTACATCCATGACTAGCCCCAACTAAAGCTCTACGATTCAGTGGGAGCGTCATTTAATTAAAGGTCTAATTAAATGAATTAGATATGATACTTATTTCTGCATAATTTTACTGTTGTAGATCACCATGTCATCTAACACGTCAAATACTCTCTCTCTGCGATCCGTCCTTTAGAAGGAGAAGCTCAACAGAGCTAATTTCCTGGACTGGTACAGAAACTTGAGGATAGTCCTCAAATAAGAACGAAAACTGTATGTCCTAGAGCAATCTCTTCCAGAAGCTCCCGCCTCTACCTCTACCCGTGCCGAAAAGGATTCTTACAAAAAGCATCAGGATGATGCACTTGATGTATCATGCCTTATGCATGCCACCATCAACTCTGAACTTCAGAAGCAACATGAGAACATGAATGCACATGAGATGGTTGAGCATC
The DNA here is from genome assembly GCA_024364735.1 of Boesenbergia rotunda. Lineage (NCBI taxonomy): Eukaryota > Viridiplantae > Streptophyta > Magnoliopsida > Zingiberales > Zingiberaceae > Boesenbergia > Boesenbergia rotunda. The sequence goes on from JAGFNQ010006290.1 coordinate 505,897, forward strand.
TAAAGCAACTATATCAAGGGCAAGCTAGGCACGAGTAGTTTGAGGTGTCTAAAGCACTATTTGCATGCAAGATGTAAGAAGGAACTCCTATAGGAACTCACGTACTCAAGATGATTGGGTATGTCGAGAATCTTGAAAGACTAGGATTTCCACTGGGCCAAGAATAGGCAACGGACCTTATCCTCCAATCGTTGTTGGAGGGTTATAATCAATTTGTCATGAACTTCAACATGAATGAAATTGACAAGCCTTTGCCTGAGATGCTCAGCATGTTAAGTACTGCTGAACCTAATCTCAAGAAAACCAAAACCAGTAATGTACTGATGGTACAACAGGGCAAAGGCAAATGGAAGCCTAAAGGCAAGGGTAAGACCCAAGCCAAAGGCAAGGCCAACTCTACTACATCCAAGGCTAAAGATAAGGTGCCTAAGGAAAGGGACCTGCTTCTACTGTGGTGAGACCGGACATTGGAAGAGGAACTGCAAACATTACCTGGAGGAAGTAAAGAAGAAAAGAAGTGAGACTTCTGCTTCAGGTATTTTTGTTATAGAAGTCAATCTATCTATCTCTTCTTCTTGGGTATTAGATACCGGATGCGCGTCTGACATTTGTACTAATTTGCAGGGCCTTCAAAGAGCTAGATCATTGATAAAGGGCGAAGTGGACCTACGAGTAGGCAATGGAGCAAGAGTTGCTGCCATAGCTGTAGGAACTTATTCCTTGTCTTTGCCCACTAGGCTTATCTTAGAACTAGAGGAGTGTGTTTATGTACCTGCATTGACTAAGAACATAATTTCAGTATCTTGTTTGGACAAGAAAGGCTTTTCATTTATCATAAAGGACAAATGTTGTTCCATAATGTTAAATGACATGTTCTATTGTAATCCACCACTTGTGAATGGACTCTATGTTCTAGACCTAGAAAACCCAATCTATAACATAAATACTAAACGGTTCAAATCCAATGATGTGAATTAAACGTATCTCTAGCATTATCGCTTAGGACACATAAATGAGAGTCGCATATCCCAGCTCCATAAGGATGGATTACTGGACTCATTTGATTTTGAATCATATGAGACATGTGAATCTTGTCTTCTAGGAACGATGACCAAAACTCTATTTAGTGGGCACGGCAAAAGAGCAACAGACTTGTTAGGACTCATACATACTGATGTATGTGGGACCATTCAATGTCGCAGCTAGAGGAGGCTAACAGTACTTCATTGTTGGGACCGGGTGCATGTCGACAAGGATACGAGTTCGTAAAATTTAAAATTTTTACGTGGAGCGGAAGAGTTTGCATAAAATAATTTCCTAAATTATTTTAACTTCGTATCTAGCATACAACCTTATAGTGTATCGACATAATCATAAAATAAAAGTTTGCGAAAAAGTAAACTAATTTACTTTTGTACCTTGCGTAACTCGAAGAAAGGGACGAGATCCAACCGTAGCGTCCCTTGGAAACTTCGCCTCTATTCGCGTCCACGCCGAGTTCTCTTCGGGATGACTTCGCAAAGTCACGAGTTTTGTGCCGACGAGAACTACTAGATTCTCGGAAGACACAACTAGAAGGATAAGAGAAAATAATGAAAAACTAACCAACGAAGTAACGGAATCAAATTCCGGGAAGAGAGGAATCGCTATCCGCTTCTTCTTCTTCGCGTTCGGGTTCTCCTTCTTCTTCTTGAAGCTCACGCCAACCTCAACTAAGGGAGGAGTTGCGCCGGCCCTAAGTCACAAGTGGGCGCCGGCCCTAGGCTCCAAGTGGGCGCCGACCCTAGGCAAGAGAGGAGAGGAGAAGAGAAGAGAAGAGATTAAGAGAGAGAGGGAGAGCTCTATGATTCAATTACTTGAATTGGAATTAAGGGCTAGCCTTTGGTTCCTTTATATAGTAGCAACTCCTTTGCTAAGTCTCCCTCTAAACCGAATTAACGGAATTAACGGAATTAGTTATAAGAAATTTATCTTATAAATTTTCTTATTGCTTATTCCGTTTAAGCCTAGTCTTATTATAACCATTTATAATAAAACAAATTAGTTATCATAAGAAATTTATTCTATAAATTTTCTTATGAATTTTATTATAACTAACTTTATAATAAAACTAATTATTTATCATAAGAAATTTATCCTATAAATTCTTATGAATTAATTCCGTTTAAACCAAGTCTTTATTATAAACTAATTTATAATAAAAACTAATTCTTCTTCTCTTTAAATTATGGAATAAATTTTATAAGAAATTTATAAACTTTCTTATTATGGAAAAATCAATTCATAATTGATTTTATAAAATTAAAATAAACCCAATTCATGGATTATTTTAATCTTCCATAAAAGAATAAATTTCTATAAATTTATTTATATAAATTTCTTTATACAAATTTATTTATCCATAATTCATAAAATAAATCGTGCTTGATTTATCTTATTAATTAAACCAAATAAATTGATTTAATTCCCATTAATGGCCGGCCACCACAAGGAGGGTTAATACCCTCTTTGGCCGGCCAAAACCGACCCGAACCGATCGCGAATTAAACTCATTTAATTCGCCCAAAAAGCCTTCAAAAGACTTAGCCATTTTAGTTTCCATTGCGCCTCTGATTAACTCAGATTCGACTTATTTCTCTTGATCGAAAAATCCAATTTTCAACTCGTTTTAAATCCCTCGGATTACTCGTAGTGCGTGTGACTAAATAGGCTTTCGATTTATGTTGGCCGTCTATAATTAACTAATTATAGAACGATCATGAGTGGCACCTAGTAGTACATCATGATCCCCAATTAATCGAAAGATCAACGGTTTGACCTCAGAAGAAATTATTCTGAAACCCTTCAGCAGCTCTAATGAATCGTGCCCCATTCCCTTCACCACTTATACCCACTTGGTTCAGGACACGGTCTATGGTGTCAGTCCCCACTAGGCTGACTACGTCACACCTAGCCCAAGTAATGTCTTACTCGTCCTTTGGATTTCTAATTACTCTCATGTATTTTAGAGACTCTCACTCTAAACATGATATGCTCTGGCCAGAGGCTTTGAGTAACAATCCGACGATAGGCCTGGGTATACATCTCCTCGCAAGGAGTGGTGAATCCTTTGTAGGCTGTTCAAACATCTTCGGGCACTTCGGCTTATACCCGATCATCCTGGGTCCACACCTCCTTGGAGATGCTTGCTTAAGATGTCAAAGTATAAGTCTCCATGACCAAGATGACTTGAACACCGCAAGTCAAAGGAACATCGCACTTAAGCCGCAGTAAGATCTTCATTGACATATCTACATGTAGATTCCCATATGAAGTCTTACAGCTAGTCACTCCAATGAACTAGTTCCCTTAACTAGCATCCATGTTTATCTCCGGACATCCCAATGTCACCAGCCAGTGAGAATCAGCTGATTAGAGAATAACCCATGCTAGTCTCAACAGAATTGATAGTGTCCGTTTTTATCAATTCATCGACTAGGGATATTTTCAATACTTCACATTTGCGCATTTAGAGATAATCACTAGTTGTGATCTCATCACAAATTCTCTTATGCTGTGAGTTGTATTGCGGACATTCAGTAGATGAGTTTAAGATCCCAATCAAATACACAAGCATGTATACTCAAATAGTGAATTATCATTTATTAATATAAATGTTTTACAATCATAAGGCGATTGCCTTAGGACACTTCTCTCATATCACTAACAAACTCCCACTTGGCCTAATGCCAATCGCTACGGTGTCCAATACCACAGGCTCTAACATGACCCTCAAACTTGCTTTGAGGCAAGGCCTTAGTTAAAGGATCCGCTATATTCCTTTCAGTGGGAACTCTCTCAATTTGTATGTCATTCCTACTTATAATCTCTCTGATCAGATGATAGCGGCGAAGCACGTGTTTGGATCGCTGATGAGACCTTGGTTCCTTTGCTTGTGCAATAGCTCCATTGTTGTCGCAGTAAACCGGCACTGCATCATCAATGGTTGGAACCACACCAAGTTCGGAGACAAACTTCTTGATCCAGACTGCTTCCTTTGCTGCTTCCGAAGCTGCGATATATTCCGCTTCCGTGGTGGAATCCGCTACGGTGTCTTGTTTGGAACTTTTTCAACTTACTGCGCCTCCATTCAAAGTAAATACGAATCCAGACTGCGATTTGGAGTCATCCTTATCTGTCTGGAAACTGGCATCTGTATACCCACGAATTACCAAATCTCCTTCTCCATATATTAGGAACACATCCTTAGTTCTTCTTAAGTACTTAAGGATTGTCTTAACAGCCGCCCAGTGATCCATTCCTAGATCTGACTGGTATCTGCTTGTGACGCTCAAAGCATACGATACATCAGGCCTAGTACATAACATAGCATACATGATAGATCCTATCGCGGATGCATAGGGAATCTTATTCATGCAAATCCTCTCGTCTTCTGTGCGCGGACACATAGACTTCGAAAGGTTGATCCCATGCCTATGGGAAGGTAACCTTTCTTGGATTCCGACATGCTAAACCTTTTTAGCACTCGGTCTATATATGTAGACTGCGAAAGACCGAGCAACCGTTTTGATCTATCTCTATAGATTCTAATCCCAAGGATATAGGTTGCTTCTCCCAGGTCTTTCATGGAGAAAGTTTTGGATAACCAAATTTTAACTGTCTGTAAGACTGAAATATCGTTTCCTATAAGTAAGATGTCGTCGACATATAATACTAGGAATACGACTGCACTCCCACTAACCTTCTTGTACACACAGGGTTCGTCAGGATTTTGTGAGAAATCAAACTTTTTGATTGTCTCATCAAAACGGATATTCCAGCTCCTAGATGCTTGCTTCAGTCCATATATGGATCGTCGAAGCTTGCATACCTTGGTTTTATCAACCGATGTGAAACCTTCAGGCTGTATCATGTATACGTCCTCAAGCAGGTTTCCATTAAGGAAAGCTGTTTTCACATCCATTTGCCATATCTCATAATCATAATGAGCTGCTATGGCTAGGAGCATCCGAATGGATTTAAGCATAGCTACTGGCGAATAGGTTTCGTCATAATCAATTCCTTGTTTTTGACGATATCCCTTTGCCACTAATCTAGCCTTAAAGGTAACAACATTACCTTCCATGTCGGTTTTCTTCTTGAAAACCCACTTGCACCCTATGGGTTTAATCCCTTCAGGTGGGTTAACCAAGTCCCATACTTGATTTTCGTACATGGAATCCATTTCCGACTTCATGGCTTCAAGCCATTTGTCCCTTTCTGAATTTTTCAGAACATCTTCATAACTGATAGGTTCGTTATCGCCAATGAGCAACACGTCGTTCGATTCACTTACGAGAAATCCGTATCTCTCTGGAATGTTGCGTGTCCTATCAGTCCTACGAAGAGGTGGTGTAGTTTTAGGTTAAACTGATAGCTCATCATCATGAATTATCGGTTGTGGGCCTAGACTCGGTGTCTCTGTAATGTCTATTGGAGTTTCTTGAACTTCATCAAGTTCAATGCCACTCCCACTGTTTTCTTGTAAAAGAAATTCTTTTTCTAGAAATACAGCATGCCTTGAAACAAACACCTTTTGTTCCAAGGGATGATAGAATTGGTAACCCTTCGTTTCCTTAGGGTATCCAATAAATAGACATTTATCAGACTTAGCATCCAATTTGTCTGATACAACCCGCTTCACGTAAGCAGGACAACCCCATATCTTAAGGTGAGTTAAGTGAGGTTTCTTACTATTCCAAATCTCATATGGAGTAGTAGAGACTACCTTGGTCGGGACTCTGTTTAATAAATAAACAGCTGTCTTAAGTGCATAACCCCAAAAGGATTTTGGAAGAGTTGCATGATTCATCATCGACCTAACCATGTCCATCAAGGTTCGGTTTCGCCTCTCAGATACACCATTATGTTGCGGTGTATATGGCGGAGTCCATTGGGATAATATCCCATTGTCCCTTAGATAATCTTAAAACTCTTGACTTAAGTATTCACCACCCCGATCGGATCGAAGTATTTTAATACTTTTGCCAATTTGTTTCTCTACATCATTTCTGAACTCTTTGAATTTCTCAAAGGCTTCAGATTTGTGTTTCATCAAGAACACGTACCCGAATCGTGAGTGATCATCGATAAAGGTGATGAAGTAGCTATAGCCTCCTTGTGCAAGAGTTGACATTGGTCCACATACATCAGTATGTATTAGACCAAGCAATTCTCCCACTGGATTACCTTTTCCGAAAAAGGGTAATTTGGTCATCTTGCCTTTTAAGCACGATTCGCATGTATCAAATGAATCGGGTTCAAATGATTCCAAAATTCCACATCGGTGCAATTCGGTCATGCGTTTCTTACTTACATGGCCAAGACGGCAATGCCAAGTGTAGGAGTCTATTCGATTATCTATTCGAGCACGTTTATTGCTAACTTCGATATTAAAATTGTCACTGGATAAATCTAACGTGTAGATGTCTTTGCACAAAGTTCCATATCCATAAAGAACGCCATTTAAAGTTATGTAACAACAATTGTTACTAAAAGTTAAATGGTAACCCTTTTCATTCAAACATGAAATAGATACACTGTTCTTTATTAACGAAGGAACAAAATAGCAATTATCCAATTCTAAGATACGTCCAGTCGGGAGCTTTAGCAAATAAGTTCCGATGGCAACAGCAGCAATCTTTGCTCCATTTCCAACTCTCAAATTCGCTTCTCCCTTGACGAGTCTTCTTCTATTCCTTAGCCCCTTTATGTCATTACATATATGTGAGCTACACCCAGTATCAAGTACCCAGGTATTTGAGGAAATAGAGTGACATTCAATAACGAAGATACCTGAAGAGGATGGGGCATCGGATGCCTTCTTCTTCATGGACTCAAGATAAATCTTGCAGTTTCTTCGCCAGTGACCTTCCTTGCCACAGTGATGGCAAGTGTCTTTTTGGGGTTTTTCAGTTTTTTTTTTGGCCTTTTTCTTCTTTCCCTTATTCTGTTCTTTGGGCTTCCTCTTAGAACCTTTCTTTGAGGAACCAACTAACAGTATCGTCTTCTGATCCTGCTTTACAGAAGGCTCTACAGTCTTCAGCAGGTTGAGCAACTCAGGAAACTGGTCTGGAGTTGCATTTTCAGAAGGACGTTTGGGAAGTTGATCTTCAAGGACATAAGCAGGCTTTTCTGCCTTGAGGACTATCCTCAGGTTTCGAAGCCAGTCCATGAAGTTCGGCCCAGTCAGTTTATTGGTGTCCAAAATGGAACGCAATTTTAGGTGAGACATGATCGAGTGATTATCTTAGAAATACAAATTGAGATTATGTGAGAAGATTGATTAAGAATGTATCAACATACATAAATTAAATCCTATTTATTTTACGAATTGAATCACCCTTATTATCAATTCGGGAGATCGTAGGAACATCTCCAAATAGGTTGATATCCAACCATAGATAAGAACAACCATGGCTGTGGCCATCAAGTTCTTCTTAGCTATGAAGGTAGGTAATTATACCGATTACACATCACATATATGTAACTATCACATTATGCTATCAACTAATTGAATGTTTGCATAAATCATTGGGTTGTTAACTCATTAACAAGTATGTATCATTATACATAGCACCCAACTGCACCTCTCTTTGCATCGACCTTGGCTGTGGCACAACAAATCGATGCTCCAAGCTTAAGGCTGACCCATTAATCAAGAAATAGTTTTAACATGGTTGGAGCTCATTCAACCGCTTAGTCAGGCTTGGATGTGTCCAACAACCAAAACTAATGATTGACCTCTGACTCGAACTATATTATTCATAAACTAATTCCATGGTTTGAACATGTTGAGGTTCAAGTCGGGCATGGATGTGTCCATCAACCCAAGCGAGAAACAAAACTCCGATTCTAACCATATTAATGGAAGGTGTTGGCCTTAATATTTTGTAAGGGGTTTTGGGTCTCATTCTCTTTAAGCACATTCATGACATAAAATTATGTCATGACTAACGATTTCCTTAATAAAGTATGTATGTGACTTAATTTATCAAGTCTCATGAATTAAATTAGGAACCGGATTTCCTAATCATAATTTCATACTTTATTAAAGGAATTGTTTTGGGAAACAATTTCCTAAATTGTCATAATTAATTTCGGAAATAATATGTTCAAGACTTTGATTTCTCTAAATCAAATCTTGTTAAATTAAGAGACAAATCCCTTAATTCAACTACATATTATTTTCATGAAAATCTCATTTAAGAAACTCTATAGGAAACCATTTTCCTAATTAATTTTGGAGACAACAATATGTAAGAGCATCACCTCTTAAACATATTTTATTCATGGATTTAATTAATTACAACAAATTATTTTCTAAGGGTGGCTCCCCGAGGCTCAGATACCCAAAGAAAAGTAATGTGTTATAATCCAATTGGACGGCTCCCCGAGGCTCAATCCAATCAAACATGACAATTTCAATTAAAAATTGGGAAATTAAATTACAACAACTAACTTTAAATTGGACGGCTCCCCGAGGCTCAATCCAAAATAAAGAATTTTGTTGTCAATTTAAAAACAAATTCAAATTTAATTGTCAATTAACTGTCCATGAATTTGTCTAGACTTTCTTAAAAGAAAGTGCCCAAAATTGCGAGATTTCGAAAATTGATTTTCAGAATAATTGCAAGTTTCCGGTACAAAGAAAACTTATATATTTCCAAAATTGGAAAATTTCTAAAATAGAAAAATTTCCAAAATTGGAAAGTTTCCAAAGATGGGAAGTTTCAAATTATTATAAATTTCAGAAAATAGAAAATTTCAAACGTTTGCGAAATTTCATGAGGATTTCCAAACTTTGAAATTCCTAAATCTAAAATTTATTATAATTTGAAAGTTTCCATAATTGAAAAAATTTTCCGAAATTGAGATCATGACAAAGTTTTCCACAAAACAATTATTTGATTAAGTCGAACACTAACCGGCTCTGATACCACTGTTGGGACCGGGTGCATGTCGACAAGGATACGAGTTCGTAAAATTTAAAATTTTTACGTGCAGCGGAAGAGTTTGCATAAAATAATTTCCTAAATTATTTTAACTTCGTATCTAGCATGCAACCTTATAGTGTATCGACATAATCATAAAATAAAAGTTTGCGAAAAAGTAAACTAATTTACTTTTGTACCTTGCGTAACTCGAAGAAAGGGACGAGATCCAACCGTAGCGTCCCTTGGAAACTTCGCCTCTATTCGCGTCCACGCCGAGTTCTCTTCGGGATGACTTCGCAAAGTCACGAGTTTTGTGCCGACGAGAACTACTAGATTCTCGGAAGGCACAACTAGAAGGATAAGAGAAAATAATGAAAAACTAACCAACGAAGTAACGGAATCAAATTCCGGGAAGAGAGGAATCGCTATCCGCTTCTTCTTCTTCGCGTTCGGGTTCTCCTTCTTCTTCTTGAAGCTCACGCCAACCTCAACTAAGGGAGGAGTTGCGCCGGCCCTAAGTCACCAAGTGGGCGCCGGCCCTAGGCTCCAAGTGGGCGCCGACCCTAGGCAAGAGAGGGAGAGGGAGAAGAGAAGAGAAGAGATTAAGAGAGAGAGGGAGAGCTCTATGATTCAATTACTTAAATTGGAATTAAGGGCTAGCCTTTGGTTCCTTTATATAGTAGCAACTCCTTTGCTAAGTCTCCCTCTAAACCGAATTAACGGAATTAGTTATAAGAAATTTATCTTATAAATTTTCTTATTGCTTATTCCGTTTAAGCCTAGTCTTATTATAACCATTTATAATAAAACAAATTAGTTATCATAAGAAATTTATTCTATAAATTTTCTTATGAATTTTATTATAACTAACTTTATAATAAAACTAATTATTTATCATAAGAAATTTATCCTATAAATTCTTATGAATTAATTCCGTTTAAACCAAGTCTTTATTATAAACTAATTTATAATAAAAACTAATTCTTCTTCTCTTTAAATTATGGAATAAATTTTATAAGAAATTTATAAACTTTCTTATTATGAAAAATCAATTCATAATTGATTTTATAAAATTAAAATAAACCCAATTCATGGATTATTTTAATCTTCCATAAAAGAATAAATTTCTATAAATTTATTTATATAAATTTCTTTATACAAATTTATTTATCCATAATTCATAAAATAAATCGTGCTTGATTTATCTTATTAATTAAACCAAATAAATTGATTTAATTCCCTTTAATGGCCGGCCACCACAAGGAGGGTTAATACCCTCTTTGGCCGGCCAAAACCGACCCGAACCGATCGCGAATTAAACTCATTTAATTCGCCCAAAAAACCTTCAAAAGACTTAGCCATTTTAGTTTCCATTGCGCCTCTGATTAACTCAGATTCGACTTATTTCTCTTGATCGGAAAATCCAATTTTCAACTCGTTTTAAATCCCTCGGATTACTCGTAGTGCGTGTGACTAAATAGGCTTTCGATTTATGTTGGCCGTCTATAATTAACTAATTATAGAACGATCATGAGTGGCACCTAGTAGTACATCATGATCCCCAATTAATCGAAAGATCAACGGTTTGACCTCAGAAGAAATTATTCTGAAACCCTTCAGCAGCTCTAATGAATCATGCCCCATTCCCTTCACCAGCTTATACCCACTTGGTTCAGGACACGGTCTATGGTGTCAGTCCCCACTAGGCTGACTACGTCACACCTAGCCCAAGTAATGTCTTACTCGTCCTTTGGATTTCTAATTACTCTCATGTATTTTAGAGACTCTCACTCTAAACATGATATGCTCTGGCCAGAGGCTTTGAGTAACAATCCGACGATAGGCCTGGGTATACATCTCCTCGCAAGGAGTGGTGAATCCTTTGTAGGCTGTTCAAACATCTTCGGGCACTTCGGCTTATACCCGATCATCCTGGGTCCACACCTCCTTGGAGATGCTTGCTTAAGATGTCAAAGTATAAGTCTCCATGACCAAGATGACTTGAACACCGCAAGTCAAAGGAACATCGCACTTAAGCCGCAGTAAGATCTTCATTGACATATCTACATGTAGATTCCCATATGAAGTCTTACAGCTAGTCACTCCAATGAACTAGTTCCCTTAACTAGCATCCATGTTTATCTCCGGACATCCCAATGTCACCAGCCAGTGAGAATCAGCTGATTAGAGAATAACCCATGCTAGTCTCAACAGAATTGATAGTGTCCGTTTTTATCAATTCATCGACTAGGGATATTTTCAATACTTCACATTTGCGCATTTAGAGATAATCACTAGTTGTGATCTCATCACAAATTCTCTTATGCTGTGAGTTGTATTGCGGACATTCAGTAGATGAGTTTAAGATCCCAATCAAATACACAAGCATGTATACTCAAATAGTGAATTATCATTTATTAATATAAATGTTTTACAATCATAAGGCGATTGCCTTAGGACACTTCTCTCATATCACTAACATTCATCACTTTTATTGATGATGTCAGTAGATACGGCTATGTGTATCTCATGAAACACAAGTCGGAATCCTTTGAAAAGTTCAAAGAATTCAAAAGTGAAGTACAAAACCAACTTGGCAAGAGTATTAAGATGCTTCGATCTGATCGAGGTGGTGAATACCTTAGCCAAGAGTTTCGTGACCATCTAGCAGAGTGTGGGATCATATCCCAACTCACTCCACCTGGAACACCACAATGGAATGGTGTGTCTGAGCGGAGAAATCGTACTCTATTAGATATGGTACGATCGATGATGAGTTAGACATATCTTCCTACTTCCTTCTGGGGATTCGCTCTAGAGACGACTCTTTTCACACTTAACTGAGTTCCATCAAAGGCCGTCACAAAGACATCATATACGATATGGACTGGGAAGAGTCCCACGATGTCTTTTATGAAGATTTGGGGTTGTGAGGCTTACGTTCGACGTCAAGTCTCAGATAAACTAGGACCCAAATCTGATAAGTGCTATTTTGTAGGATATCCCAAGGAAACGAAGGGATATTACTTTTACAATCCCACACAAGGCAAAGTGTTTGTCGCTAGAAATGGTGTTTTTCTAGAAAAGGAGTTTATTTCTAGAAGAACTAGTGGGAGTCAAATCCATCTTGAAGAAGTTCAAGATGCAGATAGTACTGAGCCTTAATGGACATTGAACAGGCACCACAAGATGTTGTGGATCATAAGATTGTTGCACAAAAAGTTGTGGAACAACAAGTTGTTCAAGTAGACCAACCTCTTCGCAAATCTGATAGGATACGTCATCAGCTTGAGAGATACTCATTTCTCTTGTCTGACCATGATGACGTTACGCTCATTGAGTTCAATGAGCCTACATCCTATCAAGAAGCTGTGACGAGCCTAGATTATGAGAAATGGCTAGAGGCCATGTGATCTAAAATGGAATCCATGTACACTAACCAAGTATGGACTCTGGTTGATCCACCTGAGGGGATTAAACCCATTGGGTGTAAGTGGGTCTTTAGAAGAAAGACTGACATGGATGGACGCATGCATACCTATAAAGGGTGATTGATAGCTAAAGGTTTCAAACAAATTCATGGTATCGACTATAATGAAACCTTTTCACCAGTGGTGATTCTTAAGTCTATTCGGATCATGCTTGCTATTGCAGCTTACCATGACTACGAGATCTGGCAGATGGATGTCAAAACCGCATTCCTAAATGGGAATTTACTCGAGGATGTGTACATGACACAACCTGAGGGTTTTGTAGATCCAGAGCATGCTGGAAAGGTATGTAAATTGCAAAGGTCCATTTATGGTCTAAAGCAAGCTTCTCGAAGCTAGAATCTTCGATTCGATGATGCAATCAAAGCGTTTGGTTTCATCAAGAATGAAGATGAACCATGTGTCTACAAGAGGGTTAGTGGGAGCACAGTTGTCTTCCTGATCTTGTATGTAGATGACATACTCCTCATTGGGAATGATATCCCTTCACTATAGTCTGTGAAGACGTGGCTAGGGAATTGTTTTTCAATGAAATACTTAGGTGAAGCAGCCTATATCCTAGGCATCAAGATCTATAGAGATTGATCTAAGAGATTGCTTGGCTTAAGTCAGAGTACATATATTGACAAGGTGCTTAATCGTTTTGCCATGTAGAATTCCAAGAAGGGATTTCTGCCAATGCCACATGGTGTGAGTCTTTCAAAGACTCAAGGTCCCTCTTCTAAGGAGGAGAGACACCGTATGGATCAGATCCCTTATGCATCCGCTATAAGGTCTATCATGTACGCCATACTTTGTACTCGATCAGATGTCTCGAATGCTTTGAGCATGACGAGTAGGTACCAATCAGATCCAGGTGAAAGTCACTGGACAGCTGTCAAGAATATTCTTAAGTACTTACGAAGAACGAATGAATATTTCTTAATATTTGGAGGCGATAAGGAGCTAGCTGTAAAGGGTTACAGTGACGCAAGCTTCCAAACAGACAGGGATGATTTTAGATCATAGTCAGGGTATGTGTTTTGCTTGAATGGTGGCGCTGTGAGCTGGAAGAGTTCGAAGCAGGACACAGTCGCAAATTCTACAACAGAGGCCGAGTATATTGCTGCATCTGAGGTAGCAAAAGAGGCTGTTTGGATTCGAAAGTTTATTACAGAACTTGGTGTGGTTCCTAACATAGTAGACCCCATAGACCTCTATTGTGACAAGAATGGGGCTATTGCACAGGCTTAGGAACCTCGGTCACATCAGCGGACCAAACACATACTACGACGCTTCCATCACATTCGAGACATCATCGATATAGAAGATGTGAGGATATGCAGAGTACCCACAGATGCTAACATTGCGGATCTTTTGACTAAGGCATTGGCACAAAAGAAGCATGATGGTCATACCATGTCACTGGGTATTAGATATTACAGTGATTGGCACTAGTGCTAGTGGGAGATTGTTAGTAGGAGCCCTAGAGCCAATTATTTGATGATTGACTAGGGACATTTTGTATCATATTCTATAATTAATAAGGTATGATTGGTTATTATACGTACTATGTATTTGTGCCAAATAACTAAGTATAATAATATCCTTGGGTAGTAGGTTCTTATCTACATCATATCGATTGGTTGAATCGATAGTGAGATGATGTAGAGAACACTACTCTAAACCATTCCTAGTCAAGTATTAATATTCAAGGACAATATTAATGCATGGAGACTAGCATGTAGGTCAACTGATGACTTGAGCTCACAAGTCATGGATATGTGATATCAAGTTGACACATGGGTATACATTGGAGAATGTGTACTGAATTGATCCGCCATGAGAAAGTTTCATAGATTATCATATGAGTGGTATAAACATTCTCATGTGATTATTATTTTGAATAGTCCTTAGACCTGAAGTCACTACGGTTCCCTACATAAGTAGTTATGTACTTTGGTATCGTCAAACATCACCCGTAACAGGGTGGACTATAAAGGTGATCACTGGGTATGTAATGAATTATGCGGAGGGATGTGAGTGATGTAGATGGGATCTATCTCTCCCACATGACGGGAGTGATATCTGTGGGCCCCTTGATCAAGTAGGACTGCTAAAACGCATGGTCATGCTCAAATGAGTCAATATGAGATATTGAGCTCATTTATTTGAGTGAGTCTACTCGGGGATCAAGAAACACAAGATTGACTGAGGATGACATGGTCTATGCCTCATTGGTCAATCTAGATATGGAGGATAGAAGGACAAGGTTATACATTATCATAGTCACGGAGATTTAGTCGGATCTCGACTTTTCTTATTACTTCGGTAGCAATGATGCATTGCTAGATGCCGCTCATTACTTATATATCTAAAGCGTTTAGGCATATTGCCAACGTCATGAGAACCTATTGGGTCACACACTAAGGACACGATGCTTCGGAGATTAATTGATCTTGGTTTGACTAAGATTTGATTCGAATTGGATTAATTGAGTTAGACACAAGTGAATCCAATTAGATTATGGGATTGAGTCTAATTTGAGTTAGAATCATCTAGATTAGACTCAACCACTTAATTATGGATAATATTCATTAAAGTGTTTAATAAATATTATTTAAAAGTAAGACTAAGAGACATTCTATTCATTAGATGAATAGAATTTTAAGAGTGTCAAGGAATACCAAGAGGCTTGGTATTCATTGGGTTTTATTAGCATTAAGATGAGAGGAGCTCAAGGGACATAGACCCTTGGTATTCATTAGATGAGTATAAATACCCCCCCCCCCTTGTCAAAGGCTAGAGGGTGCATATCTCTTCCTCATCTTTCTTCCTCCTTGTCCATAACTCTGTAGTGGAGGTTCTTGTGCTTTGTAAACCATCCCAAGTTGCTAGCACAACTATGGTGGTCCATCTTCGAGGCGTAGATCGTGTTCATGTGGATACGCATAGAGGCACAGACACTTGAACATGCAAGAGATCCGACGAAACAAAGGACTAGCGGGATAAGCGAAGGGCACGCGACAAAGGTATTCCTATAAGATAGGAATTGTAGATCACTTTGTATGAGTTTTTCTTTCGCATGGATCGCTTGAGGGATCTTATTTCCGCTGTGGTTAAGGGAACACCTTTAGGATCAAAGAAATTAAATTCTTAGTATATTAGAATGGTTGTTGAAAAAAGGGGGGTTTCTGAAACGATTTTAGGAGTTTCTAGAACGTATCAGAGTTTCAGAAACTTATCTGAAATTTGATCGGTCCAATGAACGATCCAACACATTTCTGTATGGCATAGAATCGCGTGTGATCGGTCCATAGATCGATCAAGAATCACTCTTATCGGTCATGGTGACCGATCAGGAATCGGTTTGATCGGTCCACATACCGATCAAAACTATTTCTGTATCGAACAGAAAGGAATCTGATCGGTCCGTAGACCGATCAGGATACTCCCTGATCGGTCAAGGAGACCAATCAGGACTCTCCCTAATCGGTCCGCAGACTGATCAGGACTCTTTAGGATCAAAGTGTTCCACTTGATCTTCCACTTGATTCATGGTGTAGAGGAATAAATTTTGGTTAAGGGAACACCTTTAGGATCAAAGAAATTAAATTCTTAGTATATTAGAATAGTTGTTGAAAAAAAAGGGGGGGTGTTTGAAACGATTTGAGGAGTTTCTGGAACGTATCAATGTTTCAGAAACTTATCTGAAATCTAATTGGTTCACCGACTGATCCAACACATTTCTGTATGGCACAGAATCGCGTGTGATCGATCCATAGATTGATAAAGAATCACCCTGATCGGTCATGGTGACCGATCAGGAATTGGTTTGATCGGTCCACAGACTGATCAGAACTATTTCTGTATCGAATAGAAAGGAATCTGATCAGTCTGCAAACCGATCAGGATACTCCCTGATCGGTCAAGGAGACCGATCAGGACTCTCCCTGATCGGTCAAGATGACCGATCAGGGACTCTCCCTGATCGGTCAAGATGACCGATCAGGACTCTCTCTGATCGATCAGGATACTTCCTGATTCGTTCAAATACTATTTGATCGGATCGACCGTCCGATCCAATGCATTAAATCAAGTTGGTGGATCAGTCCACCAAACACATTAACCCTCTTTTCCCATAACCCTCTTCCAACCCTAGTCGTCGACCTTCGTCTCCATAGCATCCTCTTCCTCCTTCTCCATCGAGACTTCTTCTCCTTCCTGTCTCTCCAGCGCTTCCGGCAAGTTTCCTCAACCAACGACATTGTACTGTGAAGTTCCTCCTCAACCAACGACAACATGCCACCCAAGTAATATTTATTACTAATCTCAATCTTCTTCTCATTTGTAACCTATTAGTAATACATGTGTTATTTTGGATTTACTAACCGTTTTTGTTGTTATGTCGTGACCTTCACCCCTAATCCAACTTGTGTTTCTCTAATCTCTATTAGGAAATCCTCAAAATCTAAAGATGGTGAGGGTACCTCCAAATCAAAATCGCCTTCCAAATCTAAATCTTCCCACCAATCCTCTTGACCTCAGCCTTCTTCAAGTCAGAGATTTCCTAATGCCTCATTCGATCAAGCCTATCAAAATCGAACCTTTAAGCTACTTCCGTGTCGATCGGTTGACAAATCATATGTTTATGATTACTGTCCATCTGTGAGATAAATAATTGAATTCTATGACCTTGAGTCACTTCTTTTTCTCGAACGGAACATCAATACTGACCTGGTTTTCGAGTTTTATAACAATCTCCAAGGTGATGGCGGTATAGGGTGTACAACTCGAGTTGCCAAGACTAATCTGGATTTCACTTACCCTATTTTTTCTGAGTATCTAGCCTGTCCTCGATCAACAAACTTCTATCCCATATACCCTACTTTTCCAGATCCTTTACCGCCTCTATTCGAAGGGGTCACTTCTGATTCTATATATGAGTACTTTTTCGGACATCCCTGACTTGATGGGCTTGATGAACTTGCTAGTGAGTTTCTTACCGTCGCTGTTGTTCGTCTCTCTACTACTGATTATGTCTTGTTCAAGATCATCACCAATTGCCTCTTACCTATCACTTCCAAAACCCTAGCTGAGATCCGTCCCTACCACTGTTTGATGCAATACGGGATGCATCACCACCTTGATTTTAATATCATGGCGAGCATTTTCTACTCCATTATTTCCTATAGTGAGCCCGAGCGTCGTACTGTGTATATGCCTTTTGGTCACATCATCACTGACTGGCTCGAGTCAGTTGGTATTGATGTGTCAAAAGGAAGGTCTGTGTCGATGGTTAAGCAAACTGTCGACCTAGAAAACGTGCATTTTCTACGTCTGGAATCATTGCTGATATGAGAGGGATATGGTGGAAGGACGATAGGGGACTTGGGGAGTTACCACGGGCACCACCTGTTCAGGTTGCTGCAGGATATGGTGTGCCCGTGGCAGAGGATGATGACGAGCCAGAGCCTGATCTACGATGGTAGATAGTTGAGCTTGAGCAAACCATGGATCATAGATTTCATATGTTGGAGCTCAGGCAGTAGGTGATGCAGTCTGATATCTCTATGATAGCTTGTGTACAGCAGTAGGAGATGTGTATCGATCAGCAGGGGATGTTTGCTGAACTGCGCTCGTGGTTGGCAGGTTATCCTCCCCCGCAGTCCTTTTCTGGGTATCAGCCATTGAGCAGCACGACTCCGGGGAGTTTTATGCCTTCTACTGACACTGATATACCTGCATTTGATTCGATGCAGTTTGATGTCCCACGTGCTCCCGATGATCATGACTGATGTACCTGTGATGTCGCTTTGACTTATGGATGTTTGTTGATATTTTCTTCTGACTATGTGTCTGTTGACATTATGCGATGCTTGTTTCAGTTTTTATTTCAGTCATCAGCTATATTTTGTTTTTAATCCATACTCCATTGCTTAGTGTCATATGATGCATATACGTATTTTGCCATGATATATTTATATTATATGCCTTTCATATTCCATTCAAATATTACTCTTCATTTCTTTTGATTTTAGGGAGAGACCCTTGTTTTAAGGGGGAGATTTTGAACTTAATAACCAGTCTACACCCTTTTCGGTGTTTGACAAAGGGGGAGAGGATGGTTAGTTAAGTTTAGGATTCTGATTGTTGACAAACTTATCTATTGTAGGGGGAGGATTCTGATTCCCTTGAAATAATAAACTTGACTCTTATTTTCCCCTAATACCTAAACTTAAATCATGTTGTCAAACAACAAAAAGGGGGAGATCGTTGATGCAGTCTGATCTGATTGTTGTTTTGACGTTGACACCGATTTAAGTTCGGTTGAGTGAGAATTGAGATCAGATAGTTAAGTTTGGATTAAGTGTACTGGTCAGAGAGGGCTCGGTGGCTTGCTCTCTGGACCGAGATGAGTCGAAGAGGACTCGGTAGCTCATTCTCCAGACTCTAGTCAGAGAGGGCTCGGTAGCTCGTTCTCTGGACCGGGATGAGTCGGAGAGGGCTCAGTAGCTCGACCTCCGGACTTTGGTCAGAGAGGGCTCGGTAGCTCGTTCTCTGGACCGGGATGAGTCGGAGAGGGTTCGGTAGCTCGTTCATCGGACTCTGAGCAGAGAGGGCTTGGTAGCTCGTTCTCTGGACCGAGATGAGTCGGAGAGGGCTCGGTAGCTCGTTCTCAGGACTCTGGTCATAGAGGGCTCGGTAGCTCGTTCTCTAGACTTGGATGAGTTGGAGAGGGCTTAGTAGCTCATCCTCCGAACTTTAGTCAGAGAGGGCTCGGTAGCGCGTTCTCTGGACCGGGATGCGTCGGAGAGGGCTCGGTAGCTCGTTCTCCGGACTTTGGCCAGAGAGGGCTCGGTAGCTCGTTCTATGGACCGGGATGAGTCAGAGAGGGCTCGGTAGCTCGTTCTCCAGACCAGAATGAGTCAGAGAAGGCAAGGGAGCCTCTTCTCTGGACTCAGGGTCTAACTTGAGTTAGTCATGGTCAGGATTGGCCATGAATTAATCAAATGATCAGAGCAAAGTTGGCTGGATCAGTCTAAATTCCAATCAGGGAGTTGGCACAAACTCACTTGATAATTGATCGATCACAAGACCGATCCAGGACGTATGATCGGTCTGTTGACTGATCTAGAAAGCTTCTGAGAAAACAGAAGATTTTCTGAATGGTCTGGTGACCCATCAGCAAACATTCTGTGTGGTCACAGAAAGATCAGAAGAATCTCTGATCGGTCGGTACGACCGATCAGAATAGGCCCTGGACCGATCTGAATGGATCCTGATCGATCACCTTGACCGATCAGGCACTTCCCTGATCGGTCACCTTGATCGATCAGGTGCTTTGATTGAAAATCCCAGTGAGTTAAGGGATCGGTCTGGTGACCGATCCCTTGGTCTCTGATCGGTCTGTGAGACCAATCAAAACATCACTGGACCAATCAGGATAGAGTCTGATGGGTCAGAGGTTGTCTGATCGATCAAGGTGACCGATCATCACCTCTGAACTTTAATTCAAATTGTTGTCAGCGCAGTTCTGATTTCTGATTTTCTTCGCTAATGAATATGTAAGTTTGCAGACAACACAGAGCTTTGAAATTCAAATGAAGGAGCAAGAAGAAGGGTCAAGGGTGACTTTCTATCGTGTTATTTTGTTTGATACACATTTGCAGGTTTCGACGGCACCGGACCTGAAGCTTCAAAGTGTGCTGAGAGCTCAGAAGGGGTCAGTGGTGACTACCTTGTTGGGACCGGGTGCATGTCGACAAGGATACGAGTTCGTAAAATTTAAAATTTTTACGTGCAGCGGAAGAGTTTGCATAAAATAATTTCCTAAATTATTTTAACTTCGTATCTAGCATGTAACCTTATAGTGTATCGACATAATCATAAAATAAAAGTTTGCGAAAAAGTAAACTAATTTACCAAGTACCTCGCGTAACTTGAAGAAAGGGACGAGATCCAACCGTAGCGTCCCTTGGAAGCTTCGCCTCTATTCGCGTCCACGCCGAGTTCTCTTCGGGATGACTTCGCAAAGTCACGAGTTTTGTGCCGACGAGAACTACTAGATTCTCGGAAGGCACAACTAGAAGGATAAGAGAAAATAATGAAAAACTAACCAACGAAGTAATGGAATCAAATTCCGGGAAGAGAGGAATCGCTATCCGCTTCTTCTTCTTCGCGTTCGGGTTCTCCTTCTTCTTCTTGAAGCTCACGCCAACCTCAACTAAGGGAGGAGTTGCGCCGGCCCTATGTCACCAAGTGGGCGTCGGCCCTAGGCTCCAAGTGGGCGCCGGCCCTAGGCAAGAGAGGGAGAGGGAGAAGAGAAGAGAAGAGATTAAGAGAGAGAGGGAGAGCTCTATGATTCAATTACTTGAATTGGAATTAAGGGCTAGCCTTTGGTTCCTTTATATAGTAGCAACTCCTTTGCTAAGTCTCCCTCTAAACCGAATTAACGGAATTAACGGAATTAGTTATAAGAAATTTATCTTATAAATTTTCTTATTGCTTATTCCGTTTAAGCCTAGTCTTATTATAACCATTTATAATAAAACAAATTAGTTATCATAAGAAATTTATTTTATAAATTTTCTTATGAATTTTATTATAACTAACATTATAATAAAACTAATTATTTATCATAAGAAATTTATCCTATAAATTCTTATGAATTAATTCCGTTTAAACCAAGTCTTTATTATAAACTAATTTATAATAAAAACTAATTCTTCTTCTCTTTAAATTATGGAATAAATTTTATAAGAAATTTATAAACTTTCTTATTATGGAAAAATCAATTCATAATTGATTTTATAAAATTAAAATAAACCCAATTCATGGATTATTTTAATCTTCCATAAAAGAATAAATTTCTATAAATTTATTTATATAAATTTCTTTATACAAATTTATTTATCCATAATTCATAAAATAAATCGTGCTTGATTTATCTTATTAATTAAACCAAATAAATTGATTTAATTCCCTTTAATGGCCGGCCACCACAAGGAGGGTTAATACCCTCTTTGGCCGGCCAAAACCGACCCGAACCGATCGCGAATTAAACTCATTTAATTCGCCCAAAAAGCCTTCAAAAGACTTAGCCATTTTAGTTTCCATTGCGCCTCTGATTAACTCAGATTCGACTTATTTCTCTTGATCGGAAAATTCAATTTTCAACTCGTTTTAAATCCCTTGGATTACTCGTAGTGCGTGTGACTAAATAGGCTTTCGATTTATGTTGGCCGTCTATAATTAACTAATTATAGAACGATCATGAGTGGCACCTAGTAGTACATCATGATCCCCAATTAATCGAAAGATCAACAGTTTGACCTCAGAAGAAATTATTCTGAAACCCTTCAGCAGCTCTAATGAATCGTGCCCCATTCCCTTCAGCACCTTATACCCACTTGGTTCAGGACACGGTCAATGGTGTCAGTCCCCACTAGGCTGACTACGTCACGCCTAGCCCAAGTAATGTCTTACTCGTCCTTTGGATTTCTAATTACTCTCATGTATTTTAGAGACTCTCACTCTAAACATGATATGCTCTGGCCAGAGGCTTTGAGTAACAATCCGACGATAGGCCTGGGTATACATCTCCTCGCAAGGAGTGGTGAATCCTTTGTAGGCTGTTCAAACATCTTCGGGCACTTCGGCTTATACCCGATCATCCTGGGTCCACACCTCCTTGGAGATGCTTGCTTAAGATGTCAAAGTATAAGTCTCTATGACCAAGATGACTTGAACACCGCAAGTCAAAGGAACATCGCACTTAAGCCGCAGTAAGATCTTCATTGACATATCTACATGTAGATTCCCATATGAAGTCTTACAGCTAGTCACTCCAATGAACTAGTTCCCTTAACTAGCATCCATGTTTATCTCCGGACATCCCAATATCACCAGCCAGTGAGAATCAGCTGATTAGAGAATAACCCATGCTAGTCTCAACAGAATTGATAGTGTCCGTTTTTATCAATTCATCGACTAGTGATATTTTCAATACTTCACATTTGCGCATTTAGAGATAATCACTAGTTGTGATCTCATCACAAATTCTCTTATGCTGTGAGTTATATTGCGGACATTCAGTAGATGAGTTTAAGATCCCAATCAAATACACAAGCATGTATACTCAAATAGTGAATTATCATTTATTAATATAAATATTTTACAATCATAAGGCGATTGCCTTAGGACACTTCTCTCATATCACTAACATACCTGACCTGAAGCTTCAGCTGAAGAGGATGACTTCAGTGTGCTGAGAGCTCAGAAGGGGTCAGTGGGTGACACCGCCCATATGTGTGCAGAAGAAAGGCTTAAGAAGAAGATGTTGGCGAAGCAGAGGAGAACAATGAACAACGGAGAGCGAAGGGTTTTGTTGTTCTCTGCATTCTTCTTCTTTCTTGATCTTTTTGCTTACTACTGGTGCTTGTGTTTAAGCTTTTGTGCATCTGTTATGTAAGCTTCCTTCTCTAGTCTCTTGTGCTTCACTTGGTATACTTCTGAGACATTTGTGGAGAGGTTACTCCACCGAGAAGGAGAAAGTTTTTAGCCAAATTCATTCCGGGGCCTGATCTGCCGAAGATCAAGGGATCGCTCACCTCACGAGCACGCCACGGAGTAGGGGCAAGTTATCCCCGAACTTTGTAAACACTATGTTAGTCTATGTTTTTGTTTAGTTCTGCTTTGTTTGTTTTCCACTACTAATCTGATTATAGGAAGAAGGGAGTTTTGGTGGGTGGCTATTCACACCCCCCTCTCTAGCCATCCCAAGATCCTGACAATATTGTCAACAAATACCTTAGTCTGGGTGTACTCTAGGTTGAAGTCCTTAAGGGTATGCACCATTCATAAAAGTTGGGCTACACATTCCCCTAGGGCAATATATTCTGCTTCAGTTGTGGATAAGGCAACATAATGTTGCTTTCTACTGCACCAGCTAACTAGACTTTGTCCTAGTAACTGACAACTTTCACTCATACTTTTTCTATCTAGTTTACACCCTATATAATCTGAGTCAGAAAATCCTAATAATTCGAAATTGGACATCCTAGGGTACCACATACCTACATTAATTGTGCCATTAATATATCTAAGGATCCTTTTAACTGCAGATAAGTGGGACTCCTTAGCACAAGTTTAGTACCTAGCACAAATACCTACTGCAAAAAGAATATCAGTTCTACTAATAGTTAGGTAAAGCAAACTTCCTATAATACTTCTATAATATTTTAAGTCAACTGGCTTACCTTCAAGATCATTATCTATTTTGGCATTTGTAGCCATAGGAATGCTCAAGTTCTTTGAACTATCCAATTTAAATTTCTTAACTAATTCTTTTGCATATTTTGATTGGTAAATGTATTTTCCATCCCTCCTTTATTTAATTTGTAAACCTAAAAAGAAGTTTAATTCTACAACTAGACTCATTTCAAATTCATTTTCCATAATTTTAATAAAGTCTTTTAAGAAGTTAGTGTTAGTTGATCCAAAAATTATATCATCTACGTAAACTTGGGCTAAAAAAATATCTTTTTCTAAAGTCTTAACAAATAGGGTTGTGTCAACTTGACCTTGGTTAAAACCTTTAGAAATTAGATAGGTGGATAATCTTGCATACCAAACCCTAGGTGCTTGTTTTAATCCATAAAGGACTTTCCTAAGTCTGAACACATAATTAGGGTAGCCAAGATCCTCAAAGCCTAGGGGTTGTCTTACATAAACTTTCACTTTTATAAAACCATTCAGGAAGGTGGACTTGACATCCATTTGGTAAAATTTAAATCCTTTATAGGCTGCAAAGGCTAGTAGCATCCTAATTGACTCAAGTCTAGCTATAGGGGCATAGGTTTCATCATAGTCTAACCCCTCAACTTGACTAAATCCTTTAGCTACTAAGCGAGCCTTGTTTCTTACTATTTCACCTTGTTGTTCAACTTAATCCTAAATACCCACTTAGTGTCTATGATGGACTGACCTTCTGGTTTATGCACTAAGTCCCAGACTTGGTTTCTTTCAAATTTTGCTAATTCCTCTTGCATAGCAATGATCCATTCTGGGTCAGGTAAGGTCTCTTCTATAATTTTTGGTTGTATCTTTGATTTTAGTGCAACTGACTTAGGTTCCTATAGGAAGACCTTTTTCTAACCCCTAAGGTTAGATTACCCATAATTTGGTCAATTGGGTGATTTAGTCTGGGCTTCATAGATCTCATAGAACATGGTTCAGCCTCAGGTCCAGCTGGTAGATTTTGTGGGATCGAATTGAATCGATAGAGGAGGGCTGAATATCGATCGTAAAATTTTCGAAAATAAGGAGAGTAATTGCGCAGCGAAAAAAGCAAAAACAATCGCTATCACTTTTTGTTTTTACTTGGTTTGAAGTCGTAGTCGGCTCCTACTCCAAGGCCCGCGGTCATTGACCGTTTACGATAGGCAATTCTATATTTTTGTAAAAGTGATTACAAATTGAGTACAAATATAAAATTTAAAAAGAATTATAGCACTTTAAAAAATGAACTTGGCGCTTTAGACGCGAGTACGGAGCTTGTCGGAGCGTAGCGCTTGAGCGAAAGTGTCGGAAGCAATTGAAATAGAAGCCTTGGGGGTGAACCCCTTTATATAGTGTTAACAGGGGCGCCTGTGTTGAAGGGGGCGCCTGACACGTGGCCTCCTCTACGCGATCCTCAATCCGCAGACTTGGCCAGCGCTTATCCACTTTACCAGGGCGCCTTAGCTAACTGGGGCGCCTGTGTTAACACAGGCGCCTCAGTGACTTGGTCCTGAGGCTTGCGTGTTAGTTTGCATCAAATGGCTGGAAGCCCTCTTTAGCTGGGGCGCCTGTCTCAACACAGGCGCCTAGCCAAGTGAGGCGCCTCACACCATTGAGGTGCCTGAGTGCAGAAACCTTCATTCCTTCGTTCCTGCAATCAGGGTTATGTGACGACCTGACTTCTCTACCCTATACGTAAGCCGGATCGTCGCTCTTTACTACCTTTACCTTTCCTCACTTATCCTTAACCTGTGACTTCACCTTAGACCTTAGCCTTAGGTTACCACTACTTGACTTCAAGAACTGAAAACCATTTCCAAAGATCCACAATTCATATACTTTCAAGACATACAAAGATATAACACCATGTCTATACTCTATGCTAGTTTTATAAACATCCTAGCAACTCAAAACAAATCTAATGACTTGAAATTAGAATCTTTGCGGAATTTAACAAGACTACCAAACCATATGAAATCATGCTAAAGATTGTATCAACTTTTGACTCTATGCGAAAGTTAAACACAATGTTCACATTTTACCAATCAAAATATTAAATATTAAAACTATACTAGAGTTTTGTACTCAACCTTGTCTCTATGCAAAGTTTACACAAAATCATTACGTTCTACCAATCCAAAACACCAAACCACCAGTTTTTAAACTTCAGAAATTGCCTCTACGCCTTAACCCAACGGATCTCTTCCACGGTTCCACCGCCACTGAGCATCAATGCAAGTCCTGGTCACATCCATAACTTATGCTTTTTCTTTGGCTTTATATGCAATAGAAGGAAATGCAACTAATAAGCACAATGCTTAGTAAGTAAATCCTAACTCACAAATCCATGCTATCGATAATAAACATGCTCATTTCAAAGAATGCTTACTTCCAAAATACATGCACATGGGAAAACTTACATATACTTATCATGCTCAATCATGTTGAAAACATTACTTGCATTACATCATTTGCAACCTTACGTACTCATACATTCAAACACTAACTTCCTTACTCTTACTCTTTAACATGCTTGCAATGTATCAAGGCTAACATATGAAATAAAGGCACATACTTAAAACTGAAAACACTTGCGAATACTTATTTACCTGAAAATAGTAATCAACTTTCTTTAGGCCTTGACATTGTACCATGGTATGAATGTACCAATTGCGTGCTTCTCTATTAGGTTGCGGGGTAGCTAGCCACCGTACCGTATTAGAGCTTCTTTCTAACTTTCTGTGGGCCTTCCTTTTGCCCGGTACATGTCACTTTTAGAAAATAAAATACTTTCTTACTATAATACTTATACGTATCAAACTATCTTACTTTTGCATAACTTTTGCACTTAACACCTTTACCTTTCTTGCTTGAGACTTTCATCGAGCACCTTGTGTGCCCTTAATCCCAACCTCTTTTTTGGGACTTTTCAAAAATTAAATCTTATCATGCTTAGCTTACATACACCAAATCTAAACCAATTGAATTTCTATCATGAGAAAACATGCATCTTTAAAAACTTAAAACACACGATAACCATAATCTTAAAGCATGCATCATAAAACATGGTTCTACAATAAGAACTTACATACGAAAACTACTCCTATTGCAGGTGAGTGATCTACTTACCCTTTTCTTGATGAAAACTCACTAAATAGAGGTAAAAACCCAAGCGTAGGACTCCTTTCCTCTTCCTTGCAAGAACTTCTCCTCCTTGGCCCTAGGGAAGAACCCTAGGCTTTCTACTCAAGAGTAGGAAGAAGAAGAAGAAGGAAGAAAGTTATGCCTTCCTCCCTTGTCTTTTTTCTTCGCAGCCTCCTCGCCCTCTCCTATTCGCGCTACCACAAAAACCCTCGGGGACTCCACGCGACTTAAGCGAAGTTTAAATACCTCTTCATGAAAAAGCCTAACTCACCCATAACATAATTTCGCTCCTTCCTTTTCTGTGCTTGATACTCCTGACCTTTTGGCTGGCCGAACTCCCTTAAGGCTTGGTATTGTCGCGAGTTCAAACCCCCGCCCGACCCTTAAAATTTTTTTTCATTTTTATTCTGAAAAATTGCTAGAAAATTTTCAAAAAATACCTAATAATACTAGAAAATTATTGGGTGTTATAATCCTCCTCACCTTGTAAAAAGTTCATCCTCGAACTTAAAACAGCTCTGGATACCTTTGCCTCATGCTATCTTCTGATTCCCAAGTTGCCTCTTCATGCTTCTAATTCAGCCATAAGACTTTCACTAGTGGTACATCTTTGTTCCTCAGCTTCTTAACTACTCGATCTATTATTTGAATAGGTCAACTTTCATAACTGAGATCCTCCTGAACTTGTACCATCCGTGGCTCAATCACTTGGTTGGCATCTGGGATGTGCTTCTTCAACATTAAGACATGGAACACATTGTGTATTGCTGACATCTCTGAAGGTAGCTCCAACNATCGACTAGGGATATTTTCAATACTTCACAATTGCACATGTAGATATAATCACTAGTTGTGATCCCATCACAAATTCTCTTATGCTGTGAATTGTATTGTGGACATTCAGTAGATGAGTTTAAGATCCCAATCAAATACACAAATATGTATACTCAAATAGTGAATTTTCATTTATTAAAATAAATGATTACAATCATAAGGCGATTGCCTTAGGACACTTCTCTCATATCACTAACACTATAGTCTTCAGTAGGTTGAGCAACTCAGGAATGGTTATCTCCAGCTTGTTCATCCGATAGTTCATCACAAATTGTGAGTAACTTTTGGGCAAACAATGCAGAATTAAGTCAATATTTAGTTCGTGATCCATTGCAAAATCGAGTGTGCCCAGTCGCTTAATGTACCCTAACATCTTCAACACAAACTGTGAGACTGAAGTGCCTTCCTGCATCTTAGAGGTGAAGAGGAGTCTGGAGACCTTGAACCTTTCGGATCTCGCCTGCTCGTCAAATAACTCATGAAGATGGAAGATGATGGTATAAGCATCCATATGCTCATGCTGCTTTTGCAGCTCAGGTACCATAGCGGCTAGCATGATGCAACTCGCAAGTTCAGAATCGGTCACATGTTTCTGGTAGGCCACTAACTGGTCTGGAGTTGCATCTTCTGGAGGACGGTTGGGAAGTTGATCTTCAAGGACATAAGCAAGCTTTTCTGCCTTGAGGACTATCCTCAGGTTTCGAAGCCAGTCCATAAAGTTTGGCCCAGTCAGCTATTGGTGTCCAAAATGGAACGCAAATTCAGAGAAGACATAATCAAGTGATTATCCTAGAAATACAAATTGAGCTTATGTGAGAAGAATGATAAAGAATGCATCAACATACATTAATTAAATCCTATTTATTTTTCGAATCGAATAACCCTTTTTTTCAATTCGGGAGATCGTAGGAACATCTCCAAATAGGTTGATATCCAACCATAGATAAGAACAACCATGGCTGGGGCCATCAAGTTATTCTTAGCTATGAAGGTAGGTAATTATACCGATTACATATCACACATATGTAACTATCACATTATGCTATCAACTAATTGAATGTTTGCATAAATCATTGGGTTGTTAACTCATTAACAAGTATGCAACATTATACATAGCACCCAACTGCACCTCTCTTTACATCGACCTTGGCTGTGGCACAACAAATCGATGCTCCAAGCTTAAGGCTGACCCATTAATCAAGAAATAGTTTTAATATTGTTGAAGCTCATTCAACCGTTTAGTCAGGCTTGGATGTGTCCAACAACCAAAACTAAGGATTGACCTCTGACTCCAACTATATTAATCATAAACTAATTCCATGGTTTGAACATGTTGAGGTTCAAGCCGGGCATGGATGTGTCCATCAACCCAAACGAGAAACAAAACTCCAGTTCTAATCATATTAATGGAAGGTGTTGGCCTTAATATTTTGTAAGGGGTCTTGGGTCTCATCCTTTTCTTTTAAGCACATTCATGACATATAATTATGTCATGTTCTAATGATTTCCTTAATAAAGTATGTATGTGACTTAATTTATCAAGTCTCATTAATTGAATTAGGAACCGGATTTCCTAATTCTAATTTCACACTTTATTCAAGGAATTATTTTGGGAAACAATTTCCTAAATTGTCATAATCAATTTCGGAAATAATATGTTTAAGACTTTGATTTCTCTAAATCAAATCTTATTAAATTAGGAGACAGATTCCCTTAATTCAACCACATATTATTTTCATGAAAATCTTATTTAAGGAAATATACTCTATAGGAAATAATTTTCCTAATTAATTTTGGAGACAATAATATGTAAGAGCATCACCTCATAAATCAAATAAGGAAATTATCATTTGAGAATCACCTCAAAAATTTCCAAGATTTGATCACATATTTTATTTATGGAAAATTAATATCAATAAATAACTTAATTTGGACGGCTCCCCGAGGCTCAATCTAAAATAAGAATTTATTGATAATATAATTTGGACGGTTCCCCGAGGCTCAATCCAAATTAAATATTTGACAATTTAAATTCAATTTAGGAAATTTAATTATAACAACTAACTTTAAATTGGACGGCTCCCCGAGGCTCAATCCAAAATAAAGAATTTTGTAAATAATTAAATTTCTAATTATGAATTTAAATGCCAATTAATATTCCATAATTTGTCTAGACTTTCTCGAAAGAAAGTGCCCAAAATTGCGAGCTTTCCATAAATGGAAAGTTTCCAAAAATAAAATTTTCAGAATAATTGTAAGTTTCTAGTACAAAGAAAACTTACGTATTTCCAAAATTGGAAAGTTTCTAAAAATGGAAAGCTTTCACAATTATCATAAAATTTCAGAAATAGGGATATTTCAAAAGTTTGCGAAATTTCATGAGGATTTCCAAACCTTGAAATTCCTAAATCTAAAATTTACCATAATTGGAAAGTTTTCATAATTAGAAAATTTTCCAAAATTGAGATTATGACAAAGTTTTCCGCAAAACAATTATATGATTATGTCGAACACTAACCGGCTCTGATACCACTGTTGGGACCGGGTGCATGCCGACGCGGACACGTATTGTAATTGTTACATAATTACATGCAGCGGAAACAAAAGCATGAATAATTTCCTAAATTATTCTAACACATGTCCTAAGCATGCAATGTGTTCACATAATCGTAATATAAAAATTTTTGCAGAAAAGGAAATTACTCTACGAAATACCTTGCGTAACTTGGAAGAAGGAACGAGATCCAACCGTTAGCGTCCCTTGAAAGCTCCGCCTCTATTCGTATCCACGCCGAGTATCGTCAGGATGACTTCGCTAAGCCACGAGTTTCGTGTTCACGAGAACTACTAGATTCTCCGTGAACACGACGAAAACCGAGAGAGTAATCAAATCGAAAGACTCACCACCAAGGTCGGCCGAAGAGGAAGATCGTCGCAAGGAAGAACTTCGTCACCTTGATGCTTCTCCTTGTGCCCACGTCAAGAAGAATGGGGAAAGGCCTATGGCCGGCCAAGAGAGAGGGAGAGAAGAAGAGGAGAGAGCCCAAGCAATTCTTGGATCGATCATCTACCAAGGCACCCCTTGGGTCCTTTATATAGGGAGAGGTTTCTTAATTCCCAAGCAAACCTCTCTTTGATTATGGAATAATTTCTCAATCAATCCATAATCAAGGCTCTCATGATCAAGTCTCCTCTCCTTGAATATGGAATAATTTCTCAATCAATCCATAATCAAGGCTCTCTTTCTTTTGGCATGATTATATAAAATTTATAAAACAAACCAACCATTGGTTCATTATATAAAAATTTATATAAAATTTATATAACCTTTTATAAAATAAACCAACCTTTGGTCTATTTTATAAAACAAACCAAAATAGCCTTATCCTTTAGTGGTGGCTGAAATTTATATACAATAGATCTCATCTCAAATGGTCGGCCAAGATTTTATCCAAACCATAGGTCCATGGTTCAAAACCCATCAATAGATTAAATTTTCTTATCTTTGATTTATTATAAATTTTTTATAAAACAAACCAACTCTTTGGTTTATTTTAATTCATGATAAAATAATCCCATGGATTATTTTAAGTTTATAATAAACCATACCACCTTGGATCAAATCCCTTAATGAATTAAACTTATTTAATTCACCCATTAAGTCTTTAAAAGACTTAGTCATTCTATGCTTCCGATGCGTCTGAAATAAATTCAGTTTTGACTATTGTTTGGACTTACCAAAAATAGTCTATCTCGATTGGAGAATCCAATTCTCAACTCGTTTTAAATCCTTCGAATTACTCGTTATGCGTGTGACCAAATAGGCTTTCAATTTATGTTGGCCGCCCATAATTAACTAATTAATTATAGAACGATCATGAGTGACACCTAGTAGTACATCATGATCCCCAATTAATTGAAAGATCAACGGTTGACCTCAGAAATGATTCTGAAACCCTTCAGCAGCTATAATGAATCGTGCCCCATTCCCTTCACTATCTTATACCCACTTGGTTCAGGACATGGTCTATGTGTGTCAGTCCTCACTAGGCTGACTACGTCACACCTAGCCCAAGTAACGTTTTCTCGTCCTACGGATTCTAATTACTTTCATGTATCTGAGATATTCATACTCTGATCATGTGATGCTCTGGCCAGAGGCTTCGAGTAATAATCCGACGATAGGCCTTGGGTATACATCTCCTCGCAAGGAGTGGTTAGGCTGTTCAAACATCTTCGGACACTTCGGCTTATACCCAATCATCCTGGGTCCACACCTCCTTGGAGATGCTTGCTTAAGATGTCAAAGTATAAGTCTTCATGACCAAGATGACTTGAACCCCGCAAGTCAAAGGAACATCGCACTTAAGCTGCAGTAAGAACTTCATTGACATATCTATATGTAGATTATCATATGAAGTTTTACAGCCAGTCACTTCAATGAACTAGTTCCCTTAACTAGCATTCATGTTTATCTCCGGACATCCCAATGTCACCGGCCAGTGAGAATCAGCTGATTAGAGAATAACCCATGCTAGTCTCAACAGACTTGATAGTGTCCGTATTTATCAATTCATCGACTAGGGACAATTTCAATACTTCACAATTGCACATGTAGAGATAATCACTAGTTGTGAATTCATCACAAATTCTCTCATGCTGTGAATTATATTGCGGACATTCAGTGAATGAATTTAAGATCTCAATCAAATACACAAACATGTATACTCAAATAATGAATATTCATTTATTAAAGTAAATGATTACAATCATAAGGCAATTGCCTTAGGATATTTCTCTCATATTACTAACACCTATGGCATGTGTCTTCCTCAATCACTCATCCCTATCAAAGCATATAGAGATTCATTTTCATTTTGTTCGTGAGCGTCTGGCGACTTGATGTCTTTCGAGTCTTACATCTCTACAGAAGGACAACTTGTTGATATATTTACCAAGTCATTATCTAGACAACGTTTCGCCAAGCTAGCACTCAAACTCAATGTTCAGCATATCAAAATTAATATGGATTGATTTCAATGAATTAATTTTTATATTTGTTATAACATGGGTGGATAGCAAAAATAATATTTTCAAATTTATTATACTCATGATTGTATGTTATAATTAAACTTTCCTTTTTTGGATAGACACATTGTATAAATAAATCTATTAACTTCAATAATAAATCATCCAAGAATTTTATTCTATTTTATTTCTTCATCTCTTTTTTTTATCTCTTTCAATAAATCCATCAATAATAATAGAGCTGATCGAAGGGTTCTACGTATACACATTTAAACTCAAATATATTAACTCAAACTCACTCCAATAATTATTTGATCACTTAATGTTATGTATCCGTATGTTATCAAATTAGCGGTTAGCCCACTAAAAGACGATTAAATCCAACATGGGACACCTTGCAAGATAGCTTGACTCTCCATATACTAGATCAGTATGCTTGGATCATTTGATTGAACCAATTAGCCCTACTTGATCGGTTGGTTCAACTCAACCAAAGCAACTCGGCTTAGTTGACTTGGCCAACCAACACAACTGATTCTACTTGACTAACCAGCTCAACCTAGTGACTTGGACAACTAGCTTGACCTTCCAACTTGGTGGTTCAACATGACTAGCTAATTTAATTACTAGCTCTATGACCAGCTAGCAGATCAAAATTGATAGATCTGCTATACTCAAATCATACTTTTCTAGCTACATCGATCACTGGGCTACACGACAAGTGCATTTACGAGATTTGATTAAAAGATATCTTATTTGAGCATTTTTATTCATCAAACTTGAAAGAAATGGCCAGCACTATGCTCGTTAAAATCGATGGCTTCGCAGATTATTGAGGAGAATTGAGAGCGAATTCTTCGAGTGGCGTGCACGAATGTCAATGATAGCAAAATTCATCCCCCATATATAATATTATAACGTTTATAATATTAGCGTTGAGAAATGAGGTTTGACTTCCATCTCCCAACACACTCAACCATGCACGTGTTCTCAGTTACAATTGATGGAGAAGCCCCGGAGACTGCGGCCGCCGGCCATCTGATACATTTTCTCTCTGGCACAAACTTCATATGTAGTAATATCGATTAAGGATAATATAAAACGGTCTAATCATTCAGAATAATAATATTTAATTTTTTATTTTAAAATAAATCATAATATATATTATATAAGTGTAATAAAAATATACATATTTATATCAAATATATTATTATCGATAGATTATCAGCCAAGTTAAGTTCCACCGAAGAACATTAATTACATAAATAAAAATCCGGAAAGGCAACTGGGCGTCAAATTTAATCACTCGGTAACTAATTGTAATTAATAAACTGCATGAACTTAAAACATGAAGGGGAGACTGCGAACGGAGATGGTGCCGCACGGCAGTAGGTACGTGCGTTACCTCGTCGGCTGCAATCATTCATACTACACTACGCGACACGTGCCATGAGAGGCAACCTACAAACCCGCTGCCCAGCTCGCGGTGAAGCCCCAACTCGAACCGGATTCTTCGAACCCAACGCCCCCGGTGACGACGTGACTCGGGATTAGGTCGGGCCGATTCGAATAAGGGAGACAAATCGCCTTTTAGTCGTTCGGTTTGATGTCGCTGGGGAATTAGCAAGCTGATATCGGCGTACTTGATGATTAAATTAATATTAAAAAAATGGAGGTCTGTCGACTGTACCGGGTCCACCACGAGTTCATCACGTGCATGGACATGGAGTAGGCACGATGTAGCACGTGCTTCGGCGGGGATTCCCTCCACTCCTCATCCTCGGGATTCCTCCCGCCGTCACGTGATTGGATGCCTTTCCTTTCCTGCGTCGGTCGTCGCTTTCCGTTTCATTCATCCGACGGCCAAGTACTTCGTAAGAGATATGGACGACGCGATGCGTGGGCGTCCGAGACCGTACGAGGCGGAGTGGGGCGGAGGTACAGCGGCCATGCGAGGAGAGTCAAACTGTAGCGTAGCACAAAGTCACAAACCGAGGAGAGTGAGGGAGAGCTGGAAAGAAATAATTGATGGTTAAACTGTCAACTTACTTGATCCGGGCGAGCGATTTTTCATCAAGGATGAGAGCCCGGTCGGAGAAAATCCGATTCAACCCAGTTCAAGGTTAACAGAGGTCGGGACGGGCCGAAGCTTAAGTTGGAATCAAGACCTCCCGAGGCCGAGCTCTCAAGGCCTACCTCTCGAGATCGACCCTCAAGGCCGACCTCCCCAGGCCGAGCTCTCGAGGTCGACCTCTCGAGGTCGACCTCCCCGAGGCCGACCTCTCGAGGCCGACCTCCCGAGGCCAAGCTCTCAAGGCCGACCTCCCGGAACCAACCTCTCAAGGCCGAGCTCTCGAGGTCGACCCCCCCGAGGCCGACCTCTCAAGGCCGAGCTCTCGAGGCCGACCTCCCGAGGTCCAACGATAGAAGCTGAGCTCTCGAGGTCGACCTCCCGAGGTCGGGCGATCGAGGCCGACCTCCCGAGGTCGGGCGATCGAGGCCGAGCTCCCGAGGCCAACCTCCCGAGGTCGGGCGATAGAAGCCGAGCTCCTGAAGATTGAGCGCTCGAGGCCGAGTTCTTGAGGTCGCGCTCTCGAGGCTGAACGATTGAGGTCGGGTTCTTGAGTTTCATCCCTCGAAGGGCTCCGTCAAAACTCTCCGTTAAGAGACCTCGTCGTCATCCGACGTGGTCGCCCAGCAATTAATTAGGAGTAGGATCACAGGGTGGCAGACTGCTATGTCAGTCTCACATCACCGCTTACTTAGCTTAATCACTAACTAATCTTTAGTGAGATGTGACATCCCGCACGAGTGAGACCTTTCTCCTTCCCCTATATAAACCCACCCTTGGATTCCAAAGAGGGGGATCGCGATTCATTCACAACCACACCATTACATTAAGAGCCCTGTTTAGGTCCGACCTCCCAAGCTACAGCAGATCAGGTCATCTTGGTCAGACCGAGTCAGCCGGAAAAAAACCGATTCTTCGCTTATCGACAGGATCATTACTCATTAGACGTATTCAGCTGTCAACCATCACATTAAACGAAGGCCTTACTTTTCGGTGACAAACAATCACGTCATTCGGGCACCCTGACCCAAATCACCAACTAACCTCCCATGGAGGGGGGCATGGCGGTAAAAATTTATGCATTTGCCTCGAGTTCTTCGTAGCTGTCGCCTTGCGTGCTCCTTTAATTTCGTAGCTAAGGGAGACCGGACAAATAAATATATGCAGTAATCACATGGGTATGTATACGTGAGATAGAGGGTTGAACGTATGAGAAGTAGCATGCCTGCTTACAGAGGAAGGAGGATGGTAATGGGCGAAGAGCACATGCGCCATGTTGGCCGTGTCAGTGTGTTTATATAATGCAAGTGTCTCGCTGCCTTTGTTTCGTGCCCTAGCTAATTATTATGGCCACCACCAGTGTTAGTGCCATAAGCTAAACGAGGCAGTGAGTCCCGTCGCCATATATTCCTCCTTTCCGTGGAGGAGATCTGTTATATGCTCTGTCTTGGCTCCAGTTCCGAGTTCCAGTTGTTCCTGTTTGGGAATATAATGGTGCGGGAATCGGAGTCGACGACGCCGGGTATGGACCTTGTGGGAATGGGAGATTCCTACTCTGCTGCTCCATCAGCCGGCATTACACCAGTCGAAGACGATGCTTCTCCACCCTATCTTTACGGTCTTCCTATCTCCGACACTCCCGCCGTCGACGACTTCTTTCCCTCGTCTTTCAACGCCGCAACTGAGGTGCAATTCTACAGTACTCCTTCGATCAATCACTCCTTTGCCGACAATTTTCAGCCTTGCTCTGGCGAGACGACGAACTCCTCGTTTGATTTCCAATCCAATTATAGCCCATTCAATTTCCATATCCCGGTAATTGTCTATGTTTATGTTTGTCCTTAATTTTTTCTCCTAATTTTTGACTTAGTTTAGATCGATGGGTTGTAGTTCGAAGAGGAAGCAGAGCTGGCATGGCTGTCGCAGTTCGTGGAGGACTCATTCTCCGACGTTCCTTACCAGTACCCCTGCCTTGTCACGCCTTCGGGATACAACGACCGCCGCGCCGACGATTGCATCGCCGGCCGCGCAGCAAGAAGCAAGCGTTCGAGAAGCAGCAACCCTTCCTCTGTTTGGTCGTCTCTGACACCGCCATCGCAGTCTTCGCCCTCTTCCTCCTCTTCGTCCTCCATCGACCACCCGCATTTCTTACCAGATTCGGCGGGCAGCAAGGGAAGCAACGTTTGCGGCCGAGCAGGCGGTAGCAGTAATAGTAGCAGCGGCAGAGGGAGGAAAGGTGCTGGGGAACATCATGGCGGTGTGGTGGATGGAGGAGGGCGGCGGTGCACCCACTGCGCGTCGGAGAAGACGCCGCAGTGGCGGACGGGTCCGCTAGGGCCGAAGACGTTGTGCAACGCGTGCGGGGTGAGGTACAAGTCCGGTCGGCTGTTGCCGGAGTACCGGCCGGCGAGCAGCCCCACCTTCGTCGTTGCTCAGCACTCCAATTCCCACCGCAAGGTTGTGGAGCTGCGCCGCCAGAAGGAACTTCACGGCCACGTAAGCCGCTTGTCTCCCTCCGGACCAGAACAGCAGCTCCTCGATGACAAGGGCGTCATCTACTGATGCCACAACTCCGTTTCGGCCGCCGCCGTTTCCCGCATCATAATTCTCAGCTGCAATGAAGTTCTTGGGCAACTTTCGGTTCATGCCCATCGAATTTTGAAACAAAAAAAATGCTGGAATTACTCTTAAACTGGCAATCTTTAATTTGTTCTGCTTAAGCTGCAACATTTCTGGAGAGCGATAAATCTGATTGCTCTTCCAATAATTGTGGTGATGATGGACGGATCGAGGGCTGATGAATGAAAGTTGGGAAAACAATTAAAGTTGGAGCCTTAATAATTTTTAAGTCGCCTAGTAATTTGCATAATTGCATCAATATAATCATGTGCAAGGTGGGCCATTGTTGTTTTGTTAAGGTCCCCACGGAATTAGCCAAATTGGTAAGAAATTGCCATAATATATTTCAGATTTGGATCGTCTGATTTATCCAAGGTTCCGAAAATCAGACCGGATATTAAATCGGTCGAGGCAAGGGTTTAGAGATTTAGAGGTTCAACCGGTTTAACCGGGATTAACCGGTATATAATAAAGCATGTATTTATATAAATATATGAAACTAATGACTTATCCAACTACTTTCTTCAAGATTGGATCAACTAGGTTGAGCATGTGATATGCTTTTGTTAGCAACTCAGCACGGTATTCTTGAAAAAATGATTCGTTTCAAAGAAAAATTCAATTTTAAAACCATTGGGTTCAAGAAATCTGGATACGAATTGAAGAATCTTATTAGAAGTTTAAATTATATCACGATAGCATTTGTTCACCAATAAACACTTAAACAGAGGACACTAGCAAAGCACATGTAAAATCACTTTTCCAAATATGTCATATACTGCTGCTTTCGTATGCCAGCACGATGACGCAACGGGGCTGACAGCAGAACCAGGCTAGTGGAGGCAGGGGGGCACGACGAGGCTGGTGGAGGCGGGGCGACGCAGCTCGTGGTGGTGGATCTCTTGCAAGCAAACAACAGGTTTATTCGTTTGGGACTTTGGGTGAAAGCAAACTAGATTTTTGACATTTTATTTTTCAATTTTCATTTTTCAGTAAGAAAACAAAACTGCAAAAGAGAAAAAAAGATCAAAAAATGAAAAATAAAATAAACCAAGCCGGTTTGACCGATTTTTCCGATTTGCCCGATTCACCGGTTCCCGGCCGGTTGAAAACGGTTCGCACTCGATTCTTAAGTAGCCGATTTTTAGAGTCAACTCGGATCGAAAATCTGACCGGTTCCCGGTTTAACCGGTTCGACCGGCCGGACCGGTCCGGTTTTCAGAACACTGGATTTATCCCATGTTAGGCCCCCTCTCCTACTAGTTCGTTTGGTTGACTGAATGACTGTCTTGATTTACTTTTTTTAATATATTTGGGGTGGTCTTGAAGGTCCCGGGGTGAGGGTTATAAATTTTCATTGTTGTTTTGTTTAGATATGATATTTCGGGAATTAATCAAAAGGCGCACACATAGTTGGGAATTGACCAAAAGATACTTTTATAATTACCAAAGGGTGCGTAAATTGGTCTGGTCTTCTAATATGTGTAGATTGTCAATGTTTTTAAACACTATTTGACTCACATTTACATGCATTTCTTATTTATGATTTACGTTCTTGCAACCCAATCTATTATTTATCAGCATGAAAACTCTTGTTTGTTCAAAGATCTACTCTTTCGATATTTTTTTTGACTGGATGTGATTTGGAGACAATTTGAAGTAAAAACGTACTAGGAAAACAAAATCAACAAACCACACGGTTGTGCTATGCCCAGAGGCATGGTCGTGTCTCTCCAAACCTCGCCCCAAAAGCTCACAGCGAGTGTGTCATTCCCAGAGGCATGGTCATTCCCCTCAATGCACCAAAGGTAGTTTATCTAGAGGGTTTACATGGTCGTGTCATACCTTTGAAGCACGGCCGTGTCTCATCCATCAAACTACACACGGGCATGTCGTGCCTTAACTCAATGAGCTACACATGCCACAACTGTGTATTAATCCAATGAAGACTACAAGCACGACCATGCCAAATGGGCACGACCGTGTAACACAGTGAGGCAGGGGCCTTGCCCCTGCTTATATAGGGGAATTCTTCCCCTTTTCATGGGGAGGAGGGTTCTTCCCTTGTGGAAGATGATGAGTGTAGATTAGATATATTTTATCCTTATTTTAATACTTATTCACTTACTTTTATTGATTCTTATCTACGTAGTTGCATATTTCTTATCATGTTTACAACATAATTACTTTTCCTTGTTCAAAGATATACTTTTGGCTATTTTCTTTGACAATATGCAATTTGGAGCAAAACAGAAGTGAAACGGAGCCGAACGAGAGTCAGAGCATGATACAAGACCTGGCCATGTGACTTCACACAGTCGTGCAACCTAAACATGCCTTGGTCGTGCAAATCCGCACGACCGTGTGGGGTTCACAGTGTCGACCGTGCGGATTCATATGGCAGTGCACACCCTCTCTGAAGACCGCACGGCTGGGCAGTGCACTTTTGCATAGTCGGTGAGGCCTGATCTCGAGCTATGCACAATCGGTGCAGTTCCCATAGGATCCCACACGACATGGCCGTGTGGGATCCCACGACCATGCACTCTGGTGTATAGCTCGTGCGACTCACTTATAAAAGGGGGTCTCCTCCCCTTTGCTTGAGGAGGAAGCTTCCCCTTTTGGGGAGAACCACTCATGAGCCACCCTTCACCTCCGGTGACCTCTCTGACGATCCAAGGACATTTCCGGCATTCTCTACATCTCCCGAAGCTAAGGATTGGTTTCAAAGACTCTTCACTTCGACGGATAAGCATTCTTCTTCCCTTTTTCTTACTTGGGTTATAGTTTGCTTTCTTGTTTGTCTTTGGCTCTCTTTCTTATGTTTAGTGAGTAGATTTTCCATGTTCTAGGAATAGAAAAGTAATTGTGCTGTGTATTTGGTGAAAACCCTATACATTGTCTTGTATCCCATGTTGATGACATGTTTTGGCTTTGTTCATGTTTGATAAAATGCTTCTATGAATGGTTTATTCTTAGTTCTCTTAAGTATATGCTTGATTGTTATATTTGATTGAATGGATGTATAGAGTGATTTCTATCTAGGGTATATGCTTAAGGTTGTATACCCAGGGAGCCCTATGTGACAAAATTAATCCTTTAACCGAATAATCATGAGCATTACCTTGAAATAAAGTTAATCCCATGCAAGGAAAGACCTAATCGACACTTAAGGTATTTTCCTCAATCCTATGCTAGGAGATGACTCGTGTAACTTAAAATGTATTACAAGGGAGTCCAACGTGACATGGGTAATCCTTTAACTGGACATTCTAGGTTACCCTTTATATCTAATGACATTGAGTGGACAAGGAGAAGAGACATCGGCGTGACCAGTGTTCTGAAAACCAGACTGGACCAGCTGGTTGGACTGATTGAACCGAGAACCGGTCAGATTTCTGATCCGAGTTGACTCTAAAAACCAACTACTTAAGAACCGGTTGCAAACCGTTTTGAACTGGGTGGGAGCCGGTGAACCGGCCAAACCGAAAAAATCGGTCAAACCAGCTTGGTTTATTTTATTTTTTATTTTTTGATCTTTTTTCCCTTTAACAGTTTTGTTTTCTTACTGAAAAATGAAAATTGAAAAATAAAATATAAAAAACTTAGTTTGCTTTCACCCAAAGTCCCAAACGAATAAACCTGTTGTTTGCTTGCAAGAGAGCCACCACCGCTAGCCGCGTCGTCCCGCCTCCACCAGCCTCGCGGCGTCGCCCCCGCCTCCACCAGCCTCGTCGTGTCCCCCTACCTCCGCTAGCCTCGTCCCGCTGCCAGCCTCGTTGCGTCATCGTGCTGGCATACGAAGGCAGCAGTATATGACATATTTGGAAAAGTGATTTTACATGTGTTTTGCTAGTGTCCTCTGTTTAAGTGTTTATTGGTGAACAAATGCTATCGTGATATAATTTAAACTTCTAATAAGATTCTTCAATTCGTATCCAGATTTCTTAAGTTTAATGGTTTTAAACTTGAATTTTTCTTTTTAACTAACCATTTTTTCAAGAATACCGCGCTGAGTTGCTAACAAAAGCATATCACATGCTCAACCT
>JAGFNQ010006290.1:553291-586580 GCA_024364735.1 Boesenbergia rotunda
CGCCGAGCCAACGGATTTCGCACATCGCCAAAGAAATAGGAGTAAAGAGTATCTAGTGTGATGTGCGAATAGGGGTGTGCGAAGGGCGGGTCGGCCGGAGGATAACAAGAAAAGGTAGACTGCAAAGGTCGTAGTCCGAGAAACCGATTAAACAGGGTCAGAGAAATGGTTAGGGGAGTGCCTTGTACTGTGGTAGAGTAGAGTAGGTCATCAATCTTAACTAGATTATTGTAAAATTCTGCACACAGGGTCGAGTTCACATGATGTGTGCAGAAGACTAGGTGATCTAGTTGATAAAAGTTGATCGCGTCCATCGCTAAGGGGCATGATTGAGTGAAGAATTGCCTATTTAGGAAGCTAGTCTTAATAGGCTTATAGGTTGTTTGGGCAAACATGTTGAATAATTCTAAGTTGGGGAACCTTGGGTCGGCGCTAGGTTCGACCACGGGGTTGGGTTGAGAGATGCGACATTTTCTAAATATGTAAAGAGAAAATTGAGCATTTAATAAGCAAAATAAGGAAAAAGGAAATTGCAAAAAAAATGCATAATAAAATTGATACCGAGGAGGCATTTTTGAAGTAGAGCGTTTGAAGATGAGGAAGGAGTGTCCGGGCGCCTTGGGAAGAAGAGAAGTGAAGGAAGGTTTTGGTTTTGGTGTGGGGGAAGAAGAAGGAGCCATGCTCCTTATATACTGTCATACGGGCACCCATGAAGGGCCGGGCCCCCGAGTTCATTGGGGCGCCCGTAAGGTCACGGGCGCTCAAGTTAGAAGGCAGCTTTTTGGCAGACTTGACTGCCTTGGATGAAGACAAACACCTAGGCGCCCGATAGGTCACGGACGCCCGGGTCAGATGGGTAAGGGTTGACAGCTTTTGCTGTCTTGGTCGAAGAGAAAGTCGGGGGCGCCCGACAG
The DNA here is from genome assembly GCA_024364735.1 of Boesenbergia rotunda. Taxonomy (NCBI): domain Eukaryota; kingdom Viridiplantae; phylum Streptophyta; class Magnoliopsida; order Zingiberales; family Zingiberaceae; genus Boesenbergia; species Boesenbergia rotunda. The sequence goes on from JAGFNQ010006290.1 coordinate 554,206, forward strand.
GTCACTGGCGCCCGAGCTGACCATGATTTGACTATTGACCAGTTTGACCATTTGACCAGGTTTGACTCCTTTCACTAGCTAACAATTAAGTCAATTAAGCTCTAAATTACACGATTCAATGTTTTTACTTGACAAAAATATAAACAAAACCAGATGAATTTAAGTTAAATCCTAACCATCTCACCCAGTCTATAGTTATCAATCACGTTAACCTTATGGGTTTTGTGAGACAAGTTTTAATAGAAGTAAAGATTTTATTTTGAAAAATATGATTAATTTTGAAAAGTTGTATTAATTTTACAAACAGTTTAATTTTAAATTTGTTTTGAAAAATGGTTGAATCTAATATTAATTGAAATTTGTGTTAGATTCAAATCTGACAATAGTAAAGTGAATTTGGTTTTCAATAATCGGCATCCAGGTCTTGGCGAGGTACTAGGCCTTCTTTGGCCGTAGCCTTATTGGATCATCAACCCTTTCCTTGGCAAAGCCTTTTATTGAAAATTCATCTTCAAGTTACTCCTTGAAAGATTTTGGTCGAACTAGTTTGGGTCTTGGATTGGTAGCTATGGCTTGTTCCGCCAAAATGGCTTCCCTAACGTACTATCATCTCACCTCCACCCAATACTATGTTGTTCAAATTTCAGTTAAATCATTTCAGTCCTTAGTCTAACCAGTCCTAGGTCTAAACATAATAATTTGCAGAAATAAATAAACAATCAAGCATGCAATTAAAACTAAGGAATAAAAGAAATTTATCTAATTATGAAAATTATTTTTAAATTGGCTCCCCCGGACTAAAGTCATGGTAATGATTAGGCAAGATGTGAATCTTGTCCTTGGGGATCTAATACTGGTTTGGTCCAGCTTGGTTGTTCAAGCAAAGTTTGGGTACCCATGCCTGAACTTTGGGTTTGGATTGGTTCAATACAGCATAGTACGACCGTTATCTCAACTTGGTTTGATACCCTAACCCAGATCAATTTAGAACAGACTTCTATTTTCCAAGGATCATGTCAAGACCCTTGGAACCCGAAGTAAATCATTCTAAAGCCGCTCTAAGGTCCTTGACTTGAGTTTTTAAGGAGGAGTTCTCTTTCTCAAGCTTTTCAAATTGAGTAGAGGTTCCTTATTGAACCTTCTCGAACAAGGATCTAGAGTCAGCTTCCTCTTTCAAGAGTTTTACTTCCTGTCGGAGGGACTCGACTTGGATTTTGGCTTTCTCCAAGTTACGAGATAAGTAAGCTATTAACTTTGATAATTCAATTTCAGAATAACCATTTACCGTTATTTGGCTGTTTTTCGATATTGTGAGCCTTCCATCGCCCGGCTCCGATTCTGATCCGGTGTCGATGTCTTCCGAAGCGGTTAAGGCGAGAAGGTTTGACTGTGGGACCTCTTCTTCTTCTTCGGAGGAAGATTCGTCCCACGTGGCTTGAAGAGCTTTCTTCCTTCGAGTTTTCTTGGCTTCCTTTAGATTTGGATATTTTGATTTGTAGTGTCCCTTCTTGTTGCATTCGTAGCAGGTCACATTTGGTATGGTCTTTGAAGTTGAAGGATCAGCTAGATCTTCCTTTCTTCGGCTGGTTTTCCTTCTGTTGGTCTGATGCTTCAGCTCCTTGTAGTAGTCCCGGGCTAGACGAACCAGCTTGGGTCGATCCCCTTCACTATCTTCTGAGTCTGAGTCTGAGTCAGACTCGGGTGTAGGTTGAGGCTTTTTCTTGGCAACCTTTCCTTGGGTTTTACCTGCAAGAAAAGCAATACCTTTCTCGGCCACAGTGCAGTTAGTCTGTTATGTAATTCTAACTCTGAAAATAATTCATCTAATTTTATTTAAGAAAGATCCCTAGAAACTTTGTAAGCATCTACCATAGATGCCCACAAAGTATTTCTTGGGAAAGCATTTAAGGTATACCTGATAAGGTCACGATTTTCTACCTTGTGATCGATTGTGTGCAGGCCGTTCATCAGCTCCTGGATTCTGGCATGGAGCTGTGCTGCTGATTCACCCTCATTCTGTTGGTGCAGAATACACCTAAGTCAAACCTGTATTTTGATAATGGCAACATAGCTCAAAGGTTAAGTCTTACTTGTTTTCTAACAAGTTACTCTAGTGTGCAGGAAAAGCCCTAGCGAAGGACTGCTAGGCACTGGCGAAGGAATGCCAGGGTAAAAAGACCTAGCGAAGGACTGCTAGGCACTGGCAAAGGAATGCCAGGGTCAAAAGACCTAGCGAAGGACTGCTAGGCACCAGGCGAAGGACAGCCTGGGAGTGAAGCCCTAAGCAAAGGAATGCTAGGCACCGAGTGAAGGGCTGCTCGGCATCCAAGACCTGACAAAGGACAGTCAGGCAAAAGTCCAACCAGAGGAACGGTTGGCATCAGGTAAAATCTCCCGAGAGGAGTTGGTGAGGACGCGTTCCCCGTCGAGGGAACAGTAGGCGTCGGTTCGACCTAGGGCTCCATTTTGGAGACCAAAGTCAGAACCAAGACAGCTAAGGCTGTATAAATTAATGCTTTATTTTGTTTTCGGACTAACCCTAGATGCAGGACCAAAGGAATGTGTGTCTGCAGCTCAGAGAGCCTCAAAGGAGTGAGGCAGCAGCTGAGTAGGGCGCCCTAAGTGTCTAGGGCGCCTCCAAGGTGAACAAGAAACAAGTAAAGCAAAAAGAAGCTCGGCTAACCACTGGCCAAAGGCGCCCTCTGCATCCAGGGCGCCCTCAGCAGCCAGGGCGCCCTCAGCGCTCAGGGCGCCCTCAGGAGCCAAGGCGCTCCGCGCCTATGCCAGTGAGGCCGATCAACTCTATCCAGCCGAGAAGACCGCGTCAACCAAGGCGCCCTCAGCGACCAGGGCGCCCCAGAGGTCAAACCTCATCCCTATTCGGGTGGGATAAAGCTTGACCGAGCGAAGTACGGATCGGCTGACACGTGGGAGGGCGCCCCCGACGTCCAGGGCGCCCCCAAAGTCCAGGGCGCCCTAGGTGCTATAAATAGCACCCCTCGACCCCAAGCTTGAAAAATCAATTCTCTCAACGCCTCAAAGCTCTTCTACACTCGCGTTGCGCCTCGGAATTCTTCCAACTCGAGCCGACGACGTTCTGCTGCTCCAAAATAGTCAATCTACTCCGGACGTCGGTAAAAGAGCTAATTAAAAGTTTACTGCACTTATTTGTAATAAATTATTGTAAACTGTTTTGCGCGTATATAGAATTGCCCAAAGTAAACGGTCAACGACCGTGGGCCTTGGAGTAGGAGTCGACACAGGCTCCGAACCAAGTAAATCGACTGTGTCTTTGTGCTGTGACTGTTTTTATTTTATTTCCGCTGCGTACGTGCTCTTTACGAAAATCCAAAAGTTTTTCGATATTCACCCCCCCCTCTATCGGTGTTCTCGATCCAACAAGTGGTATCAGAGCGGGGAAGTTCAAACCTGGTGCAACCACCAGTTTGAAATTTTTTTATTATTTTTTTTTGAAATTTTCGTTAAAATATTTCGTTCAATTTTTTTAAGCGAGGTTGGTGCAACACCCCTCGTTATTTAATTTATCCAACACTACTAATCCAAGACCTAGTATTGGAAAATTCATTTTTTTTGTTAGTTTTCTGTTTCAGATGGCCATGCAAGATGGATTTAGCACCGCCAGACCTCCACTCATCAGTGGAGAAGACTTTTCCTATTGGAAAAGCCGTATGGAGGTCCACCTGAAAACTCAGGTGGACATGTGGATTATCATCCAGTCTGGACTGGAGATACCCAAGAATGCTGATGGACTTCCTCAAAGCTACTCCGAATGGGACAACTCCCTAAAACGCAAGATAGAAGCCGACGCAAAAGCTACTCAAACTCTTCAATGCGGATTGACGAAAGAAGAGCTGAATCGCGTGGGCCCCTTCAACAGTGCGAAGGAGCTCTGGGCAAAATTGATCGAGCTGCACGAAGGAACGTCAGATACCAGGATCAGCAAAAGGGATCTTCTCCTGAACAAGTTGTACACCATCAAGATGGCCGACAACGAATCAGCAGCCCAGCTCCACGCACGAATCCAAGAGTTGATGAACGGTCTCCACACAATAGGTCACAAGGTTGAAAACCGTGACTTAATAAGGTATGCCTTAAACGCTTTCCCTAGAAACACCTTGTGGGCATCTATGGTAGATGCATACAAGGTCTCTAGGGATCTTTCAAAAATAAAATTAGACGAGTTGTTTTCCGAACTTGAACTGCACGAACAAACTAACACCAATGTGGTCGAGAAAGGTATTGCTTTTCTTGCAGGCAAGACTGGAAGGACAACAAAGAAGAAGTCTGAACCTGAACACGAGTCTAACTCAGACTCAGATTCAGAAGAAGAAGAAGGAGATCAAACTAAGCTGGTCCGGCTCGCTCGAAGCTACTACAAGGAGCTGAAGAACCGAACCAACAAACAGAAAACCGACCGAAGAAAGGACGAACCAGCTGAACCCGCAAATAAGCCCAATGTAACTTGCTACGAGTGCAAGAAAAAGGGCCACTACAAGTCAGAGTGCCCTAACCTAAAGGAGACTAAAAAGACGAGAAGAAAGAAGGCGCTGCAAGCAACCTGGGACGAATCTTCCTCAGAAGAAGAAGAAGAGGCACCCCAGTCCAACCTACTAGCTCTGACCGCCTCAGAAAAAGTCGAGACTGAGTCAGAATCAGAACAGGATGACGGCGAGCTGACTTTTATAGAAGACGGCGAAATTAAGGTAATCGGTTTTAATAGATGTCAGTTAATTGAATTAATTTCGTTTCTTTCTCGAGATTTGGCAAAAGCCAAACTCCGAGTCGAATCCCTCCGACAGGAAGTAAAACTCCTGAAAGAGGGAGCCGACTCTAAACCCTTAACCGAGAAGGTTCAGGAAGGAACTCCTACTCAAGTTGAAAAACTTGATAAGGAGAACTCCTCCCTGAAAACTCAGGTTAAGGATCTTAGATCAGCATTAGAACGATTTACATCTGGTTCCAAAGGTCTTGACATGATCCTTGGAAAACAAAAATCAGTTCTAAATCGATCCGGACGGGGCTATAGAACCAAATCCCGGCAAAGATCTTACTTTGCTGTACTGAATCAGTCCAGAGGTAGAATTCAGGCATGGGTACCCAAACTATACCTGAACAAACCGACTGAATCAAATCAGTATTGGATCCCCAAGGACAAGATTCACATCTTGCCTAACCATCACCGTGGCTTTAGTCCAGGGGGAGCCAAACTGAAAACAATCTTCATTATTAGATAAAAATTTAAATTTTTTTGCAATATGATTGGTTGCTTGCTTAATTACTGCAATATTACCATACTTAGACTTAGGCTAGTTTAAGGACTGAACAAACTTAACTGAAACTTGACAACATAGTATTGGGTGGAGGTGAGATGATAGTACGTTAGGGAAGCCAATTTGGCGGAACTAGCCGAAGCTACCGATCCAAGACCCAAACTAGTTAGACCAGAAATTTTTCAAAAAATTTTTTGAAAATGAAATTTCATTAAAAGGCTTTGTCTAGGAAAGGGTGGATGATCCCATAAGGCTACGGCCAAAGAAGGCCTTGTGCCTCGCCAAGACCTGGAAGCCAATTTTTGAAATTCAAATTCAAATTATTTTTTGTCAAATTCGAATCTAACACAAAATTTCAATTATTTATAGATTTGAACATCTCTTCAAAAATTTCAAAATTAATTAAGTTTTCAAAATTTAATTATTTTCAAAATTAATCAAAATTTTCAAAATAACATTAAAACCTGTCTCACAAAACCCATAAGGCTAATGTGATTGAAAACTCTAGATTGGGTGAGACAGTAAAATTAAAACTCAATCATGATTCCTTTAATACATGTGTTGTAGTTAAATCCTAATCTTAACCCATGATCAAAATAGTCAAACTATGGTCAAAGAAGTCAAACTATAGTCAAAGCAGTCAAACCTAGGACAATGTAGACAAACCTTGGTCAAAACACTTAAATTAGGTCAAATCCGGTCAAAAACAATCCTTTAGGGACAAAACAGCTCATAGGGCGCCCAATCGCTTTAGGGCGCCCCGAGATTGGTCAAAAGCTGCCAAAAGGCAACTGCAGACCCGCGGAAGGCGCCCTCGTCAGGCAGGGCGCCCTCGCATAGTCCCTTAATCACAGAAAGCTGCCAAAAGGCAGCTGCAGGCCTGGGCAGGGCGCCCTCCCCATGCAGGGCGCCCTCAACAGACAGGGCGCCCTCCCGATAAAGGGCGCCCAAATCTGCCTATAAAAGGGATCCCATTCCCCTTCTCCTCTTCACACCCAAACCACTCCTTCTCCTCAACTCTCTATCTTCCAAGAGATCTAGCAACATTCTCAAGCTCTCATCCTCAACGATGCCTCCCGAGCAATCCGGAATAAATTTTAATTAAGTTAATTTCTTTTTAAGTTTTTCATTAAATGCATACTTTGTTTAAGTGTACATTCTTTCTCTTAGAAGACGCCGACCAAACCAGGCAGAACCCGGTACCCAACCTAGTCCTGACCCTAGGTTTCCAAATTTAGACTTCTGTAATAAGTTCGCTCGCACCACCTATAAACCTATCAAAACAAGTTACTTGAACAGATAATTTTTCACTCAATCCTGTCCATTAGCAATGAACGCCATAAACTTCTACCAACTCGACAATCTTGTATTCTGCACTCACCCGATCAATACTTCCTTATGTGCAGAATTTTACAATAACATAATTAGACAGGATAATCTCATGTTCTCCACCACTGTTCAAGGAATCCTCCTAACTATCACACCAACTTTACTCAACCGATTTCTAAGACTACGACTCTCACAGTCCACCTTCTGTTGTTACCCTCCTAGGGAGCTTCCCTTTGATGCTCCCTACTCTGAGATCACCTTAGATACATTGCACTCATATTTCCTTAGGCAATCCGTGGCCAGATGATTTCAGTCTGTCGAATTAGATGTACAGGAATACGCTTTATATAGGGTCATAGTCCGATGTATCCTGTCACGCTCCGAGACCAGTGGAGCCGCTGATCCAATATAAAATCGGACAGCACCTCCCCTGTCCGGCGGACAATTTACACAAACACACAATACACGCAGTTTATAAATTGCCCTCAGGCCTCAAAACAGATATATATAAAGTATAAGATGGTAAAACACTATACTGGAAATATAAACTCACCTGAGCTGCCCCCTGGGCAGGTACGTAGTCAAACCACAAGCACAAAGTCCAACAGAGGGCTCAAAAATACAATACCGTACGAATAAATCCAATACAAGTCCACGATATACGAAATGAATACAAAACGTAGACTATGCTATCAAAGAAAACAAAACCAGCGGAAGATCCATCCAAATGGAGTCGTGGGGACCCGGGACTGGCAACTGGGCTCCTCCGGCGGGCTATCAACCTGAAAACAAAAATATTACGACGGGTGGTGAATCCAAGTGGACTCGTGGGTATATAGAAAGATATGCATGGCTGAAAAGTAGCTAAAGCAGCTATACAGAAACAACAGGATACAGTCTCCAGCATAATATCAGAAGTATGCATAACTGAAACAATAAAAGACTGTACGTACCAGAAATCAGTCTATCATGATCATAATAGGACTCGAACCATACGAGCAAGTGCAGGGTCAACAAACCATACCAAAAGTACATCCTGTATGTGCATGTCAAACAAGTGCAGCAAGTAAATGCAGCAAACACAATCAATGCACAAATGCATCATATGCACATGATGCAATGTCATGGTCACCCCCTAACTCCATTCAAGCCACCGAGACAGACGATACTGTGTCGGCCTAGTGGGTAGAGCGGTGACCCTGTCCGCACATCTGCCATCACTGCTCCTGAGTGACCGAGAGGACAGGATGCTGGTGGAGCTATCGCTCCGCCCCATATATAGATGGGGGAGATATCTCTCTCATCTTCTCTGGTCTATGGGAAGAGAAGGGATCTCTGTGTGCTACCACGCTCCGGAACCACTACCCCTGAGCGGACTAGCGGAGCACTACAGAGCAAATGCACACACCCAGCGGTATCCACTAACCCATGAGTGGCCGTGTGTGCATATCATGTGCCGGAAGACGATTAGGCTCAACCGCAAGGGAGTCGCTGATCGTCGGCATGCAATAGTGCAGGCATGGTGCATGACTAACACATGCAACCCCTACCAGGTCATCGACACATAACCCAACCTATCATGCACAGGTCATATGTATGCATCATAACCCAATCAATCCTATAACCAGGTACACGTGCAAATACAAGTAGAAGCAACCAATGCAGACATCAGGTGACATACCACAATAACCCAATCAGTCCATATCTAGACGCACATGCAGTAGGACCAGAATCAACCAATGCAACCATACAATGGAATGCTAATCTCTATCCACATACTCATGCTCATAGTAATGCTATACAGAGTCAGATAACAAATAAACGAGACTGTATAGAAGTAAATGTAGATCATATCCAAGGTCAAGCATAAGTATCAAGCAGGATAACAAAACGGTAGCAGATAAAGGTCAATATCAGCCTACTGCATAAATAACTAGCCATGCATAAAGATAAAGTGGACTACAGAATACAAGCAAGAAGTACCCGCCTCCAAGAGTATATAAATCCGTATCAAGCCGGAAGAACCACCCGTCCAATATAATCCGCAACCGTAAAGCAAATCAAGTCCCTGTATCAGGGGATTGATTTAATTAGCTATTACAGATAAAGATAATTAGCTAATTAATCCCTACTCCGTTCTAGGGTTAACCTAATTATTTCCCTTTCCATTTCAATTATTCCTAATTAACTGGAAGTTCTCTAGTTATTCCTCGTGATTAGAATTAGGTCCAAATCCAAATTCACCACCCTCAATCATTAGGTTTTAAGTTTCAAAACTAAACCTAACCCCAACCTCAACTCCAAGCATTCAGGTGGCAACACCATCCAATCTAATTACAAGGTTATCTAAATTGATACAAACAGGTTTCATAGCAAGTTTCACATTTCCATTCGATGCTAAAGCACAAGTCAATCCTAACTCTCCTCCACACTCACTGCTTGGCATCATACAGTAATATCAAGGGCAGGAGCACACATATTCGCCCCATTTACACAAATCCCCGAGCTAAATTTATGGGAGCGTATGGCAAACAACTATTTCAAACATGTTACCTCTTATCCCAGCTCTAGCTTCCGCACCTCTCAGCAAGCAGAAGGCATCTCCACCAAACAGTGCAGCTCACGGTGACCTCTGCAACCTAAACACGACCAATTCATATGAATTTAGAACAGGGCATCACCTATTGCTGAATTTGTGAAACAACCGAATCATACATGCCTGCACACACGCAGAATTCCAAAAGTGACAACCCTCCTCCCTCAATTGACGAAGAGCAACCGTATTGGCTGTAGAGGATCAGAGGATTAGGGCACAGCTTCGCATCAGCTAAACTGAACATCCACAGATCCAAACTCTTACCCTAATTGAAAACCGAAGGAGGGGGCACTGAAACGCGACCGCTGGCTCCAGCCGACAAGGGCGATCCACGATCTATCGACTGGGTGGCTCTCCAAGGAAACAGGAAAGATCAAAGTTCTGTCGATCGCCTGAGAAGAAGCCCCAATAGTGGTTGGCTGTGGCTAGGGTTTGCGAGAGGGGAAGAAGAAGGAGTCGGGGAGAGCTACGGCTTGGCTTCGATCGGGTAGGGGAGGAGAGGCTGCGGCGGACCAAAGCCCTAACCGGCTTTTAAGTTGGAAATTTTACACTTTGATCCAACCATTTTCAGTCTAATCGCAAGACTGCCCCTAGGTTTTAAACTTCATTTCATCTTAGTCCTTGTGACTAATTATTCCAATATATTTTAGTCCCTAAATTTGTGTCCAAGGACTCGGAAGCCCCGGAACCTATCCGGTAGTTCTCCGAAAATTTTCCGGAACCTAATCAAACGTGTCGGATTTAACATTGCACTCATATTTCTTTAGGCAACCCGTGGCCAGGCGATTTCAGTCTGTCGAATTAGATGTACAGGACTACGCTTTATATAGGGTCATAGTCCGATGTATCCTGCCATTATCCACCAGGGACGTCACCACTATGCGACCATTCCACGCCTTTCTTCTGTACGCCTTGATTCACCAGCTTGACATCGATATAGGACTTCACATTTTTCAGACTATCCTACACGCCTCCAGTGTTACCACACAAGGGCAGGTACGCACACCTTACTACCACATCATCACGTCCATATTACATCACCACGGTAGAAACCTTACCGAGGGAGAGATGGCCGCCTTGACTGATTACGATGAAATAGGCTATAGAAACTTTGCCCTAGCTGGTATAGAGGTGTCCGGTACCGAGATTTTGTCCTGGAGACGTCAGAGAGCAGCTCCCCCGATTGATTCAGATGAGGAGGTTGAGGTCGACATTGGGGATCTGGCGGCAGCAGCCCGAGCGCACATCGACGAGCCCGCTCCACTGACACTCTACCAGAGAATGACACATTTAGAGACACGGGTTCAGAATCTCCGAGAGGAGGTCGAAGCCTATCATATAGAGGAGATGGACGCTCGTCGAGCTGATCGAGAAGTGGCTGATGCACGCTTCGCTGAGATGATGGCACGATTCGATTCATGGCATCCTGGTCCTTCCGGTCCCTCATTCTAGATTCACTCAGTATTGTACCAGTACCTTATTTGACAGCCCCTACTCAGTAGGGTTGACTTGTGACTATGTTGACTATTCTATATTGACTATCTTATGGTTTCTTATCTATTCAGCAGTTAGGATTGTGCTCGGTAGAATAGATTAATTTTTTTTCCTGATTTAAAATTTTTTAAAAATAGAATTTGAAAAACTGCTTTACTTAATTTCAAAATCAGTTTTTCATTTTCGACTTAGTTTTATTTTTTCAAAAACTACCCCCTTACAAAACTAAGACTTTTTCGAAAATGGACTTAGCCTAGGCCCTAACCCTAGAACTGCATGCACCTATAGACTTAGAAGCCAGCATCTCACAAGCACTTAAGGATACTTTTGAATGATAACCTAGAAAGGGTTGAGATGCTTAGGTCTTTGCCTTAATTCAAGATGCTTTAAGTCAGTGCATCTGCAGTAATTGGGGCACTAAATACAACTTGCATAGCAATCAAGTTAAGTGTCAAGCTTAGAAAATCTAACTTGAACAGAAGCACTTAACTTGACTAACCCTAGCAAAAACTACTGTTTCTAACAGTTAGTAAGTAGCTAATTGGGTTAGACAGGTCCCTACAGAGAAAATTGACTGAGTTAATTTATGTCTAAAATAAAAATTGATTCAGTACAACAAAATCATACTTATTTCTTTTATGCAATCATATTTTTTTTTTGCTATACTTATTTGTTTTTGATATATGGCAAAGGGGGAGAGACAGAAAAAGAGAGAGTAAAAGTTTTTCATTCAAAAAGTTTTCAAAAATATAATTCTACTCAGTTTGAAAAATAATTTTTTTTACTTAAGCTGTTCTTAAAGCTTTCAAAACTGTTACTTAAAGCTTTCAAAATTTTTTACTCAAGCTCTCAAAATTTTGCTAAAAGTACTCTAACCTTTCAAATTTTGTTTAAGCTTGTCAAATTTTATAAGTACGTTAAAGCTTAAGTTTGTCAATACTATACAATGTAACAAAGTACTTAGGTTTTTCAAAGCTGTTAAGCACTTAAGTTTTCCAAATCTACTAAAGTATTTCAAAGCCAACTAAGTACTTGAGCTAACACTTTCAAACTTGTTAAGTACTCTAATCATGCTTTTAACTTAAGTAAAGCTATTGAAAGATTTCTAAGTACATTAAACTTAAGTTTTTTCCCCACGAATTTTTGAAAAATCTAGGGGGAGATTCCTTCCAGGGGGAGGGAACAAAATTAAACTTTTTCATGTTTGATTAAACTTAACCTTTTTGAACTAGGGTTGCCATAAATCAAAAAGGGGGAGATTGTTGGTGCAGAATACACCTAAGTCAAACCTGTGTTTTGATAATGGCAACATAGCTCAAAGGTTATGTCTTACTTGTTTTCTAACAAGTTACTCTAGTGTGCAGGAAAAGCTCTAGCGAAGGACTGCTAGGCACTGGCGAAGGAATGCCAGGGTAAAAAGACCTAGCAAAGGACTGCTAGGCACTGGCGAAGGAATGCTAGGGTCAAAAGACCTAGCGAAGGACTGCTAGGCACCAGGCGAAGGACAGCCTAGGAGTGAAGCCCTAAGCAAAGGAATGCTAGGCACCGAGCGAAGGGCTGCTCGGCATCCAAGACCTGACAAAGGACAGTCAGGCAAAAGTCCAACCAGAGGAACGGTTGGCATCAGGTAAAATCTCCCGAGAGGAGTAGGTGAGGACGCGTTCCCCGTCGAGGGAACAGTAGGCGTCGGTTCGACCTAGGGCTCCATTTTGGAGACCAAAGTCAGAACCAAGACAGCTAAGGCTGTATAAATTAATCTTTATTTTGTTTTCGGACTAACCCTAGATGCAGGACCAAAGGAAGGTGTGTCTGCAGCTCAGAGAGCCTCAAAGGAGTGAGGCAGCAGCTGAGTAGGGCGCCCTAAGTGTCTAGGGCGCCTCCAAGGTGAACAAGAAACAAGTAAAGCAAAAAGGAGCTCGGCTAACCACTGGCCGAAGGCGCCCTCTGCATCCAGGGCACCCTCAGCAGCCAGGGCGCCCTCAGGAGCCAATGCGCTCTGCGCCTATGCCAGCGAGGCCGATCAACTCTATCCAGCCGAGAAGACCGCGTCATCCAAGGCGCCCTCAGCGACCAAGGCGCCCCAGAGGTCAAACCTCATCCCTATTCGGGTGGGATAAAGCTTGACCGAGCGAAGTACGGATCGGCTGACACGTGGGAGGGCGCCCCCGATGTCCAGGGCGCCCTAGGTGCTATAAATAGCACCCCTCGACCCCAAGCTTGAAAAATCAATTCTCTCAACGCCTCAAAGCTCTTCTACACTCGCGCTGCGCCTCGAAATTCTTCCAACTCAAGCAGACGACGTTCTGCTGCTCCGAAATAGTCAATCTACTCCGGACGTCGGTAAAAGAGCTAATTAAAAGTTTACTGCACTTATTTGTAATAAATTATTGTAAACTGTTTTGCGCGTATATAGAATTGGCCAAAGTAAACGGTCAACGACCGTGGGCCTTGGAGTAGGAGTCGACACAGGCTTCGAACCAAGTAAATCGACTGTGTCTTTGTGCTGTGACTGTTTTTATTTTATTTCCGCTGCGTACGTGCTCTTTACGAAAATCTGAAAGTTTTCCGATATTCACCCCCCCTCTATCGGTGTTCTCGATCCAACACATTCATCTTTATGGTGTAGAGTTTGTTTAGTAGCGATCCCTTTTGCTGATTCTTGTGTCAGAGGTGCCTTCGTGCAATTCAATTAGTTTGCTCCATAGTTCTTTAGCACTGTTGAAGGGACCCACCCGGTTCATTTCTTCCTTGGTTGATCCGCATTGCAGCATTTGGGTTGTCTTTGCATCAGCCTCGATCTTTTTCTTCAGCGAGGCGTCCCATTCTGAGTAGTGTTGTGACACTCCTTCAACGTTCTTGGGGATTTCAAGGCCAGATTGGATAATAATCCACATATCCACCTGAGTTTTTAGGTGGACTTCCATCCAACTTTTCCAGTAGTAGAAATCTTCTTCACTGAAGAGCGGTGGTCTGGATGTACTGAAACCCTCTTGCATGGCCATAATAATTTTTTGAAAAACAAAAACAAAGAAACTCTGTCCCAAGACTTGGTCTTGGATTAGTAGTGCAGAAAAAATTAATTAAAAAAAATGATCGACTGGTGTTGTACCAACCTCGATTAGCGAGAAAAATTCGAAAAAGAAATAAAAAAAATGCGAAAAAACTCTCAAATTGGTGGTTGCACCAAATTTGAGCCACCCGCTCTGATACCACTTGTTGGATCGAAGAAAACGATAGGGGGGGGGGGGTGAATATCGTTATGAAAATTTTTCGGACAGTTAAAGAATATGCGCAGCGGAAAGAAATAAAGTACACAAGAATACAAGTCGATTTTCACTTGGTTCGGAGTCGCGGTCGGCTCCTACTCCAAGGCCCACGGTCCTTGACCGTTTACTTTGGACAATTATATATTCGGAAAGTTCTTTACAGATTTATAGTACAGATATAGAATTTGAAAAATTGAATCACAACACTTTCGTACACTGAAATTTTACCGACGCTCGAGGTGGATCGAATTTTGGAGTAGAGGGTCATCGTCGACGTTGGAATCTCAAAATCGAACTTTGCCGGGGCGCAGCACTTGAGCGAAAGTGTTTGGAGCGTTGGAAAGAATGGATGTCGAAGCCTTGGGGGTGAGCCCCCTTTTATAGTGCTCATACGGGCGCCTGTGACGTTGGGGGCGCCTAACACATGGCCCTCCTTGCGCGAATCCTTATCCATGAGCTCGGTCAGCACTTATCCACCTCCACTTGGGCGCCTGAGCTGATGGGGGCGCCCGTGACCCCACGAGCGCCTGATCCACCTTGGTTCAGTGGCTTCGCAGCTGTGTTTGGGATTTTACCTTCACACTTGGGCGCCCGTATCCATACGAGCGCCTGAGCCCATTCGGACGCCTGAGCCCGTTCGGGCGCCTGTGTCCATTCAGGCGCCTAGGCCCAGTGAAGCACCTCCCTTGCAGACGACCAGTCCTTCGATCCTGCAACTAAGGTTAGTACCCAAAACACAACAGGTATTAGTTACAGCCGTAGCTGTCTTGGTTATGACTTCGGGTCTCCCAAATGGAACCCTAGGTCGAACCGACGCCTACTGTTCCCTCGAAGGGGAACACGTCCTCACCTACTCCTCTCAGGAGAGTTTACCTTTTGACAACCAGCTCCTTCGGTTGGACTTTTGCCCAATCCACCTGACCAGGTCTTCGTACCCAACTTCCGGTCAGGTCTTCTTGCCCAACTTCCGGTCAGGTCTTCGGTGCCCAACCCCTTGCCAGGACTTCTTGCCCAGTCCTCGACCAGGACTTCTTTGCTCGACTTCCGGTCAGGTCTTCTTGCCCAGTCCTTGACCAAGACTTCTTTGCCCAGCACTTTGCCAGGACTTCTTGCCTAGTGTACCTAGGACTTCTTCCTGCACACACAGTGAACAAGTAAGATCACAATAACATCATAACATCTGAACCCTTTGCCATTATCAAAACCCAGGTTTGACTTAGGTACTGCCTGCACCAACACTCTCTGCCTTGCTCCTTGCTTGTGCACGCTAAGGAAGAAGAAGTGATGAATAAGGAAGAAGAAACAGAGAAGAAGAAGAGAATGAGAATTCTCTTCCTCACTATCGGCGTCGTAAAACCACAAGGAGGTTGCCGCCGGCAGGTCTTTCTCCCTCTCTTCTTCCTCTCGCCGAACTCTCCTAGATCTAGTTGAAGCTCCACGCCAAAGAGGAGGAACTGATGGAGGTGGAATCCGAAGAATACACCTCCTTCTTCCTCCCCTATACCCAGCGCAAGAAAAACCCTAAGAGAGAGAGAGAGAGAGAGAGAGAGTAGAGAGGAATACGGTTTTGGGTTGTGGCTTTAGATGATTAATTATTGATTAATTACCTTGGTTTCATGACTCCCATGAGGTATATATAGTGCTACGATAGGGACCATGAGCAGGAGTTGGGTCTTGGCCTGCTAATGGATCTAAATCGATCCATTAACGGGGAGTCATTCCACTAAAGGCCCCTTCATTGAATTACCTCACCAACCCCCATATTTTCATATGGGCTCCACCTATTATAAGTATATCCATCTCCCCATGTTTAAGATATCGAATGCCCGTTGATTAATTTAAATTACTGACAATTTTAATTAATCAACCTCTAAGTCATTGACTAGTACCACTCAACCTTTTCATCATGTTGGACCATAGTCCACTTGCAAGATTTAACATGATGAACCTTATGAGCTCATCAAGGGGGCATCATCATCCCGACTCACCAAGACACGGATTCCGTCTATAATTAATGGCACACCATATAAATAATATTGTTTCTCAACTTACCGGGCCTATCAATTTAGTAGAATAAATCTCGCCTATTGATGAATCAAAGAAACAACTATTAAGTACATGTGCCTCTTATTATATCGGGATTCAGAGCAAGTACTCCATAATAAAACTGAGGTCTGATCCAATTATGAAGTCAGTACAAATTAGATCACCTCTATTTTGGTCCTGCTCAATACACACAAAGTGCACTAGTGTAATTCTATGGTTAAGACAAACCACACCTAATTACACTACAACCATCCCGATGGTTTGTCCAACTCCATCTTGGTTGTGAGCCACTACTTATACTCTGTAAGGGACTGATAATATGATCTTCTGTCTATCATCACATACCATATTATCTACAATGTAAAGTATTAGACATTTTGTGCACATACTAATATAAACTTGCAACCTGTGATTTTGTGCTTCTCTTTCAAAATGTAGATGTTCTTACAAACAGCAAGGCTCTTAGTATACATCCTAACAGGAACACCAAATAGAGAGGTGTGCACTTGGAGCTGCATCATTATAGCTTATGTAAATTGAACAAGTAGATGCAGTGGGTGCCTTCAATCAGAGACAAAGCAACCCATATTCTAACACTTATAATTCTGGATGGAGGAACCACCCAAACTTCTCTTACCGGAACAATCAAGATCAAGGGCAATCTAGCAGACTAAAGTAGAGCAATCAACCTTCAATAACTGAACAACTCTTGGAAGAGATACTAGCACACCAAAGGGAAATGAAAAGTGACATTAAGTAACTGAGTGTAAGATTGGAGAACAACGAGAAGCATATCAAGTTGCTTGAGAGTCATGTTGCTCAAAGAGCTAGTGTTGGTGCCAGAAGCACTAAAGTCAAACCTGTGTTTTGATAATGACAAATGGTTCAGAAGTTAAGGTGGTGTTGTGATCTAACAAGATTACTAAGTGTGCAGGAAAGTCCTAGTTAATCTGGGCAAGAAGTCCTGGTCAAGGACTGGGCACGAAGTCCTGGTCGAGGACTGGGCACTAAGACCTGGCAAAGGGCTGGGCACCAAAGACCTGACCGGAAGTTGGGCAATAAGACCTGGTGAGTGAAGCTAGGCACTAAGACCTGATCGAGGACTGGGCACCGAAGACTTGGTGAGTGAAGCTGGGCACTATGACCTGGTCAGGCTGGGCACCGAAGACCTGGTGAGTGAAGCTGGGCACTATGACCTGGTCGGGCTGGGCACCGAAGACCTGGTGAGTGAAGCTGGGCAAAAGTCCAACCGGAGGAGCCAGTTGTCAAAAGGGTAAATTCTCCCGAGAGGAGTAGGTGAGGACGCGTTCCCCGTAGGAGAGAACATTAGGCATCGGTTCGACCTAGGGTTCCATTTGGGAAACCCAAAGTCAGAACAAAGACAGCTTAGGCTGTAAATAATGTCTAACATATTTGCTTCTTGTGTTTTGGAACTAACCCTATTTGCAGGAAACGAACGGACAATGTTTCTGCAACTCAGGTGCCTCATTGGAAGGAGGCACCTCACTGGGCTAGGCGCCTGTAAGGTTATAGGCGCCCCAGTACAGGGCCAAACCAAGACCATCGAAGCAAACTGCCACGAAGCCTATGGACCAAGTCAAGCTAGGCGCCCTAGACAGCTCAGGCACCCCAGACAGCTCAGGTGCCGCAATGAAGGGGATAAGCGCTGATCGAGCCTGCGGATAAGTGTTCGCACAAGAGAGGCCACGTGTCAGGCACCCCCTTCAAGACAGGCACCCAGGAGTCGACTATAAAAGGGGGTTCACCCCCAAGGCTTCAACACATCTCGCTCACATCGCTCTCAACACTTTCGTTCAAGCGCTACGCTCCGACAAGCTCTGACCTCGCGATTCAAGCGCCGACGACAACCCGCTGCTCTGAACTTCCATCCACATCATGCGTCGGTAAGATTTAAATTATGAAAAGTGTTATACTTTCAATTTCAATTGTATATCTGTACTTGAACCTGTAAAAGACCTTTACGAATATAGAATTTCCCAATGTAAACGGTCAAGGACTGTGGGCCTTGGAGTAGGAGTCGACCGCGACTCCAAACCAAGTAAAAAGAACTTGTGTTAGCGATTGTTTTCTTGTTTTCCGCTGCGTAATCGCTCTACTTATCCGAAAAATTTTAAGATCGATATTCACCCCCCTCTATCGATTTACTCCGATCCAACAAGTGGTATCAGAGCGGGTGGCTCAAACTTGTTGCAACCACTAGTTTGAGAGTTCTTTTTCGGATTTACGAAATTTTTAATTCTTTTTTTTTCGAGTCTTTCTCGTTAATCGAGGTTGGTGCAACACCACTCGATTTTTTTCATTATTATATTTTCTTCCCGCACTACTAATCCAAGACTCAGTCTTGGAACAAGTTTTTTTGTTAATTTTTTCAGAAAATCTTAATAGCCATGCAAGAGGGATACATCACAGCCATACCTCCTCTTTTCAGTGGAGAAGACTTCTCCTACTGGAAAAGCAGGATGGAAGTCCACCTGAAATCTCAGGTGGACATGTGGATAATCATCCAGTCTGGGCAGGAGATTCCCAAAAATACACGAGGAGTAGTGCAACATTATACCGAGTTGGACGGCCCCCTGAAGAAGAAAATTGAGGCTGATGCAAACGCGACCCAAACTTTGCAATTCGGTTTGATCAAGGAGGAGCTGAACCGGGTGGGACCCTTCAACAGCGCCAAAGAGCTTTAGAACAAGCTGATCGAGCTGCACGAAGGCACTTCCGACACGAGGATCAGCAAAAGAGATCTGTTGCTGAACAGACTTTACACAATCAAGATGAACGAAGGAGAATCAGCAGCACATGTCCACGCCAGAATCTAGGAGCTGATGAATGGGCAGCATACGATAGGTCACAAGGTCAAGAACCATGACCTAATCAGGTATATGTTGGATCGAGAGAATACGATAGAGGGGGGGGGTGAATATCGTAAAAGCGTTTCGGATTAGAAAAGAGAATGCGTAGCGAAAATTTAAAACAAACACACGGAACCCATGCATTTTTACATGGTTCGGAGTCGCGGTCGGCTCCTACTCCAAGGCCCACGGTCCTTGACCGTTTACTGCGGGCAATTCTATTATGGCTCAAAGATTTACAAAGATTGTTACAATAGTAATGCAGTAAAGAAAATTATATTCTTCGTTACCGACGCCTGGTGTGGATCGTTCTTCGGAGAAGAGGGTCGTCGTCGGCGCTAGAATCTCGAGATCGGAGGTTTCCAGAGTAGAGCGCTTGAATGAAGAGCGTAGATGCGTTGAAGAATTGATGTCGAAGCCTTAGGGGTCGAGCCCCATTTATACTGTGTTGGTGCAGAAAGCACCCAAGTCAAACCTGTGTTTTGATAATGGCAACAGGGTTCAAAAGTTAAGTCTCACTTGTTATCTAATAATATTACTCTAGCGTGCAAGGTAAAAAGCCCTAGTGAAGGAATGCTAGGCACTGGCGAAGGAATGCCAGGGTACAAAGCCCTAGCGAAGGAATGCTAGGCACTGGCGAAAGAATGCCAGGGTACAAATCCCTAGCGAAGGACTGCTAGGCGCCAGGCGAAGGACAGCTTGGGACTGAAGCCCTAGCGAAGGAATGCTAGGCACCGGGCGAAGGACAGCTCGGTATCCAAGACCTGGAGAAGGACCGCGAGGCAAAAGTCCAACTAGAGGAACGGTTGACATCAGGTACATTCTCCCGAGAGGAGTAGGTGAGGACGCGTTCCCCGTCGAGGGAACAGTAGGCGTCGGTTCGACCTAGGGCTCCATTTTGGAGGCCCAAAGTCAGAACCAAGACAGCTAAGGCTGTATAAACATAATACTCTAATGCTTTATATTGTTTTGGACTAACCCTGGATGCAGGACCGAAGGAACGTGTGTCTGCAGCTCAGAATGCCCAAAGGAGAGAGGCAAGTAACTAAGCAGGGCGCCCTCGGTGCCCTGGGCGCCCTCGGTGCCCTGGGCGCCCTCGGTGCCCTGGGCACCCCCAAGGGCAACACAAAACAAGTAAAGCAACAAAAGCTCAGGCTGCTTACTGGCCGGGGCGGCCACAGTACCCAGGGTGCCCCGGACGCCCAGGGCGCCCCGGACGCCCAGGGCGCCCCGGACGCCCAGGGCGCCCCGGACGCCCAGGGCGCCCCGGACGCCCCGGACGCCCAGGGGGCCCCGGACGCCCAGGGCGCCCCCAGTGCCCAGGGCGCCCCGCGCCTGCGCCAGCAAAGCCGATCACCCTTATCCAGCCAAGAAGCTCGCGCCGAAGGAGTCAAACAGGGCGCCCCCAGCGTCCAGGGCGCCCCCAGTGTCAAACCTCATCCCTATTCGAGTGGGATAGAGGTTGACCGAGCGAAGCTCGGATCGCGAGACATGTGGGGGGGGGGGCGCCCCCGACGTCCAGGGCTCCCCGAGGTGCTATAAAAAGCACCCAACGCCAAGGCTTTTAGAGCAACACTTGATTCAACTCTTCAACGCTCTTCTGCTCTCGCGCCTCGCTCCGGAAACCTCCCAACTCGAGCCGACGACATCCCGCTGCTCCGAAAAAGACAACCTACATCGGACGTCGGTAAAAGAAGAGCTGTTTGTTTTTAAAAGTTTAACTTGCTACATTTGTAATTCAATACTGTAAACTGTTATTGCGCGATTATAGTATTGCCCTCAGTAAACGGTCAACGACCATGGGTCTTGGAGTAGGAGTCAACCTAGGCTTCGAACCAAGTAAAAATCACTGTGTTTGCGTGTTTGTTTTTAATCTTCCGCTGTGCAATTTCTCTATCTCAAATCCGAACGCTTTCCGATATTCACCCCCCCTCTATTGGTTCTCTCGATCCAACAAGTGGTATCAGAGCGGGGAAGTTCAAATTTGGTGCAACCACCAGTTTGAAATTTTTTCGAATTTTTTTATTTTCTTTTTTCGTTCGAATTTCATCTAAATCTTTCGTTCGAATTTTTTTCTTTTCGTTAATCGAGGTTGGTGCAACACCCCTCGTTATTTTATTTTCCTGATCCTGCACTACTAATCCAAGACCAAGTCTTGGCAAATTTTTTCTTGTTAGCTATTTTTTTTTCAGATTAAATGGTCATGCAAGAAGGATTCAGCACCGCCAGACCTCTACTTTTCAGTGGAGAAGACTTTTCCTACTGGAAAAGTCGAATGGAGGTCCACCTGAAAACTCAGGTGGACATGTGGATTATCATCCAGTCCGGACTGGAGATTCCCACAAATGCTGAAGGAGTTCCTCAAAGCTACACAGAGTGGGACACCGCTCTGAAACGAAGAATCGAAGCAGATGCAAAGGCGACTCAGACCCTTCAATGTGGCTTAACAAAAGAGGAGCTGAACCGGGTGGGCCCCGTCAACAGTGCCAAGGAGCTGTGGGCAAAATTGATCAAGCTGCACGAAGGAACATCAGACACTCGGATCAGTAAGAGAGATCTGCTCCTGAACAAATTGTATACCATCAAGATGGCCGACAATGAAACAGCAGCCCAGCTTCACGCACGAATCCAAGAATTGATAAACGGTCTTCACACTATAGGTCACAAGGTTGAAAACCGTGACCTAATAAGGTATGCTTTAAATGCTTTCCCTAGAAACACCTTGTGGGCATCTATGGTAGATGCATACAAGGTTTCAAGGGATCTCTCAAAAATTAAACTAGATGAATTATTTTTCGAATTAGAACTTCATGAACAGACTAACTGCAATATGGCCGAGAAAGGTATTGCTTTTGTTGCAGGAAAAACTGGAAGGTCAACAAAGAAGAAACCCCAACCTGAACCCGAGTCTAATTCAGACTCAGACTCAGAAGACGAAGAAGGAGATCGACCTAAGCTGGTCCGATTGGCCCGAAGCTACTATAAAGAATTGAAGAACCAAACCAACAGAAGGAAGGCCAACCGAAGAAAGGACGAACCAGCTGAACCCACAAATGACAAAAACAAGCCCAACGTGACTTGCTACGAGTGCAAGAAGAAGGGCCACTAAAAGACGGAGTGTCCAAACCTAAAGGAGACCAAAAAGTCAAGAAGAAAGAAAGCACTCCAAGCAACCTGGGATGAATCTTCCTCAGAAGAAGAAGAAGAAGCACCCCAGTCAAACCTACTAGCCCTGACCGCCTCAGAATAAGTCGAGACCAAGTCAGAATCTGAACAGGACGACGGCAGACTAACCTTTTCAGAAGATGACGAAATCAAGGTAAGTGGTTTCAATAGAAGTCAGTTAAATGAACTTATTTCGTATCTTTCTCGAGATTTGGCGAAAGCCAAACTCCGGGTCGAATCCCTCCGACAGGAAGTAAAACTCCTGAAAGAGGGAGCTGACTCTAAATCCTTAACCGAGAAAGTTCAAGAAGGAACTCCTACTCAAGTTGAAAAACTTGAGAAAGAGAACTCCTCCCTGAAAACTCAGGTTAAGGATCTTAGAGCTGCCTTAGAATGATTCACTTCTGGTTCCAAGGGTCTTGACATGATTCTTGGAAAATAGAAGTCCGTTCTAAATCGATCCGGACTTGGCTATAGAACCAAATCTCGACAAAGATCTTACTTTGCTGTACTGAATCAGTCCAGAAGTAAAGTTCAGGCATGAGTACCTAAACTGTACCTGAACAAACCAACTGGATCAAATCAGTATTGGATCCTCAAGGACAAGATTCACATTTTGCCAAACCATTATCGTGGCTTTTGTCCAGGGGGAGCCAAATTAAAAACCATATTTATTGTTAGATAAAAACCCAACCTTCTCTGTCTTTAAATTGCCTGTTTGCTTGTTTATTTAAATTCTGCAATTTGCCACGTTTAGATCTAGGAATGATTAGTTTAAGGACTGAACCAACTTAACTGAAATTTGACAACATAGTATTGGGTGGAGGTGAGATGATAGTATGTTAGGGAAATCAATTCTAATAAGATCAAGTTTACTTGGTCTCTTTAGACTGGTGAAACTAGCCGAAGCTACCGATCCAAAATCCAAACTAGTTAGTCTAGAACTTTTTCAAAGATTAATTTTGAAAATGAAATTTCATTAAACGACTTTGTCAAGGAAAGGGTTGATGATCCAATAAGGCTACGGCCAAAGAAGGCCTAGTGCCTCGCCAAGACCTGGAAGCCAATTTTTGAATTTCAAATTCAAATTACTTTTTTTCAAATTCAAATCTAACACAAATTTTCAGTTAAGTATAGATTCAAGCATTCTCTTTCAAAATAAACTTAACTATTTTCAAAAATTAATTTAAGGTTTTCAAAATAATTAATAATTTTTCAAAATAAATTTTACTTATCAAAACCTGTCTCACAAAACCTATAAGGCTAACGTGGTTGAAAACCTTAGATTTGGGTGAGACAGACTAGGCAGTGAAACTCAATTTAAGCTATTCCTGACTATAATTGGATCCAAATCAATAAAACTCTTTATGTGTAGGAACATAAAGATTTGGACTAATGGATGTTGGATAGAGGTTGCTCCAGACACATGACTGGAGATAAATTGAAGTTCACCAAACTCAAGTTCAAGAACCTAGGCTCAGTGGCATTTGGTAACAATGCTACACTCAAGGTAATTGGGCCAGGTAATATTGAGCTTAAATCTGACTTTATTATTAAGAAAGTTCTTTTGGTTGAAAACTTCAAATTTAACTTGCTTAGCATAAGTCAGTTATGTGATTCTGGTTATATAGTCACCTTCAATAATTCTAACTGCCTGATTAGAAATGTACAAGACTCAGAAATCATACTTAAGGACACTAGGAAAAATAATGTATACACTATAAACCTTCCCTCAGTACCCAAATGTATGATAACTCAGTTAGAACAATCAAACCTCTGGCATAGGAGACTAGGTCACACTAATCTGAGGACTATCTCAAAAGTCACCCAACTTGGCCTAATCAAAGGAATCCCCAAAATTAAAAATAATGAAAACCTAATATGTGAATCATGTAATCAAGGTAAACAAACCAAATCTAATCACAAACTAATCCAATCTGACCTAACTCAAACCACACTTGAGCTCCTGCACCTTGACCTATTTGATTCACATGGAGCCAAGTCACTAAGCGGGAACCGATACTGTTTAGTAATAGTTGATGATTATTCTAGGTTCACCTGGGTTAGGTTTCTAAAAACCAAAGATGAAACCCTAAACCTATTTAATGATTTCTGTAAATTAATTGAAAATCAAAATGATACTAAAATTAAAAGACTTAGGAGTGACCACGGGGGAGAATTTAAAAATTAACGGTTCGAGGAATTTTGTAAGGTCAATGGGTATTTACATGAATTTTCATGTCCTAGAACCCCCCAACAAAATGGGATAGTCGAAAGAAGAAATAGAACATTACAGGAAGCCACTAGGGCTATGCTCAACGAATTTAACTTAGCAAACTAATATTGGGCAGAAGCGATCAGTACGGCTTGTTACATCCAAAATAGGGTTCTGATTAACAAGCGACACAACAAAACACCCTATGAACTGTACTACCATAGACTCCCAAATCTACACTACCTAAGGGTCTTTGGATGCAAAGTCCATATCCTAAACACCAAAGACTACTCAGGGAAATTTTAGTCCAAATCAACCCCAGGTATCTTCCTAGGATACTCAACCACAAGTAGATCCTATAGAGTTTACAACAAACAAACTAAGAAAATTAAAGAATCAACAAACTTAATATTTGATGAAGAAGTCAACTCAACATCTGATAATCCAGACCTAACTTCATCAAATTCTGATCAAGAAAATAATGAACAAACCAGTGAACCTTTAATTGAACCCTTAAACAAACTAACTATTGAACCAATTAATGAGTCAACTGAACCAATTATCCAACCAACAAATGAACCAGCTCAAAGAGTCGAATCAAATAGTGAACCAAACCGACTAGCCAGACCTGAGGCTGAACCAAGTTCTAGAAGAACCAAGAAACCCAGACTCAGTCACCCAACCGATCAAATTGTGGGTGATCCAGCTCTAGGAGTTAGAACTAGATCCTCCTATAGAAGCCTTAGTCAAATAACTATGATATCAAAAATAGAACCCAAAACTATAGATGAAGCCCTACCTGACCCTGATTGGATCATAGCTATGTAAGAAGAATTAGCCCAATTTGAGAGGAACCAAGTATGGGAACTAGTGCCTAAACCTGAAGGCAAATCCATCATTGACACTAAGTGGGTCTTTAGGAATAAGCTAAATGATCAAGGTGAAATAGTTAGAAATAAAGCCCGCTTAGTAGCTAAGGGATTCAGCCAAGTAGAGGGATTAGATTACGATGAAACATATGCTCTAGTAGCTAGACTTGATTCCATTAGAATGTTGTTAGCCTTTGCATCCCATAAAGGATTTAAGCTATACCAAATGGATGTAAAGTCAGCTTTCTTAAATGGATTCATTAAAGAAGAAGTTTATGTAGGACAACCCCCTGGGTTTGAGGACTTAGACAAACCTGACCACGTTTACAAATTAACTAAAGCACTATATGGGTTAAAACAAGCACCTAGGGCTTGGTATGAACGTTTATCAACCTACTTAACTTCTAAAGAATTTAAACAAGGACAAATTGACTCAACATTATTTATTAAAACCCTAGGAAAAGATATATTTATTGCCCAAATTTACGTAGATGACATAATCTTTGGATCCACCAACACAAACTTCCTAAAAGAGTTTGTCAAGATAATGGAAAATGAATTTGAAATGAGCTTAGTTGGTGAGCTTACCTTTTTCCTAGGACTACAAATCAAACAAACTAGAGATGAAATCTACGTCCATCAATCCAAATATGCTAAAGAGTTAATAAAGAAATTTAAAATGAATAACTCTAAAAGCATAAGTACTCCCATGGCCTGTAATGCCCGCCTTTTTCCCACACCTCGTGGTGTGGTGAGAGAGGCGGCGTTACGCTCAACATTACATGTACTTAGACAATATCTTAATGCAGCGGAATCATCATTTTTTTTTCTAAACATGCTCTTAACCATACAACTAATACATGACATATTTATACATGCCTAAACTTGTC
Source organism: Boesenbergia rotunda (assembly GCA_024364735.1). Classification (NCBI taxonomy): domain Eukaryota; kingdom Viridiplantae; phylum Streptophyta; class Magnoliopsida; order Zingiberales; family Zingiberaceae; genus Boesenbergia; species Boesenbergia rotunda. Next base: position 580,237 of record JAGFNQ010006290.1, read on the forward strand.
ATTCATAACTTATATGCATAGCATCATAACTTAACCGTTTCATAACTTATTATCATTTCATAGGTAGCATATACTTATCCATAAATGTAGTATTATGAGTCTTGAGTCACCCATTAGTCATAACCCTAAACCATAGCATAAAATTTAAGAAACATTCCCAAGGCATGCATTATGTATGAATATAGAATCCTTTGCCAAGTCACTGCCACACACACACATGCTTCTGCCTCCCCTGCGGCTTCCCTTAATAGCTTCTTGGTTGATCTGCGGTACAAGGAAAATAAAACTATAAGCACATAGGCTTAGTAAAACCCCTTTCCTACTCACTAAAACCATTCGTTGCTTCAACATAAATATATCAAACATCTGACATAACATAACTTCGAGCATAAACATAAGCATAGTCATACATGGCATAAATGAACATACATGAACATGACTTAATATATCAAGCAACGTATACATGACATAAAGCATACCTACATGAACATAAAACATACTTATACATGGCATAATTCTTAGCATACATGAACATAATGCATTACTTATACATGACATGATTCTTAGCATACATAACATAATGCATACTTATTCATGACATAAAATATGAGCATAAATACAAGCATATAATATACTTACCATGGCGCGATGCATAACATAGATGTATGAATGAGTCTAATGCATTTACTACATAAGGATGCTTAGTTTTGAAATTATACTTTTCAATGCTTAACATAACATCATTGGGGTCCCCGGCTTGTACCACATACATACTTCATAGCGCGCATCCCTAAGTAAATATGAGGTAGCTAGCCTCGACCTACTAGGGTAAGGACAACATAGTCGGTAGTCCTAGAACCAGGGCGTTCTTAAGGTGCCCATCCCTGTTGCACAGCTTCGGTAGTGCCAGAACCGTGGACAGCATAGTCGGTAGTCCAGAATCGGGGCGTTCTTAAGGTACCCATCCCTTGGACCCTTACTTCGGTTCGGTACAAGCCTTATGCATGAAAATAAACATGCATGCTTCATCATTCATACTTATCATTCATACTTATCATTCATACTTATTTCATATCATCGTTATGCCTTCATCATTCATACTTATCATTCATAATTAAGGCATAACCATCATCTTTATTCATGCTTATCATTCTTATAACATAGAACATACATACATAATCATGTTTCCAGTCATAATCCTATCCGAGTTCATAAAGCTTGGATGATCATGATACAAAATAAACATACATCTCATACAAGATACATTTTATCTTACATACATGATCCTAGTATCCATCATAAGATATGAATGGTAAGCTACATTTAAACCTAACACATACTACTAGGGTTCATAGCATTCATCACAAGACATGCATATACCTTTATGAGTCATAATTTCATTATAAGCATTTATCAACATACATGCATTATTCTCTTTATCATAATATACTCCTACATAAATTTCCTGTATTCATGGTATATGATCTAAATATTCATGATTAAAATCAACCATACAAGTCATGTCACATAACACATAAATTAAGGTTTTAGTCATATGGAAGCCCTTACATCATGCTTAACCATGTACTAGCATCATGGAAACTTATAAATATGCATTTTTGAGATCTTAACCCAACCCATACCCTAGGGTTGGGTCTTGGCCGAAAGTCTCAAGGACCATGGGTCCATGGAAATTTGCCTAGATCATGATTACATCTCTTCTCTACATATCATGCCATAGAAAAATTATTTGAATCCTTGATTGGACTTAACTCCAAGTCCTAGACCTAAAACAAGAGTTGACCGAAAACCCTAGAAGGGTAACAAGCCCATGGAAGAGTTCATTTAACACCATTCTTACCCATAAGGTATCATAAGAATCATATTAATCATGCTTGGAAAGGTTGGAGTTTCCCCTAGCCTCTTGACCTTGATGTGGCCGAAACATATAAGGGTATCAAACCCTTAGAAAATTCATGTAAGTCACTATTTTCTTCCATACTACATCATAGTAAGACACACTAAGCCTACTTGAGGGATTAAAATAAATCCCTAGCCCTACACTTGGTGTGGCCGAAACCCTAGATGGGTTTTAGGGCCTCAAAAATTTCCCTAAATTTCAATCTATGCCTTACATCTTATCATGAAACTGTTAGTGATATGAGAGAAGTGTCATAAGGCAATCGCCTTATGATTGTAAAACATTTATATTAATAAATGATAATTCACTATTTGAGTATACATGCTTGTGTATTTGATTGGGATCTTAAACTCATCTACTGAATGTCCGCAATACAACTCATAGCATAAGAGAATTTGTGATGAGATCACAACTAGTGATTATCTCTAAATGCGCAAATGTGAAGTATTGAAAATATCCCTAGTCGATGAATTGATAAAAACGGACACTATCAATTCTGTTGAGACTAGCATGGGTTATTCTCTAATCAGCTGATTCTCACTGGCTGGTGACATTGGGATGTCCGGAGATAAACATGGATGCTAGTTAAGGGAACTAGTTCATTGGAGTGACTAGCTGTAAGACTTCATATGGGAATCTACATGTAGATATATCAATGAAGATCTTACTGCGGCTTAAGTGCGATGTTCCTTTGACTTGCGGTGTTCAAGTCATCTTGGTCATGGAGACTTATACTTTGACATCTTAAGCAAGTATCTCCAAGGAGGTGTGGACCCAGGATGATCGGGTATAAGCCGAAGTGCCCGAAGATGTTTGAACAGCCTACAAAGGATTCACCACTCCTTGCGAGGAGATGTATACCCAGGCCTATCGTCGGATTGTTACTCAAAGCCTCTGGCCAGAGCATATCATGTTTAGAGTGAGAGACTCTGAAATACATGAGAGTAATTAGAAATCCAAAGGACGAGAAAGACACTACTTGGGCTAGGTGTGACGTAGTCAGCCTAGTGGGGACTGACACTATTGACCGTGTCCTGAACCAAGTGGGTATAAGGTGGTGAAGGGAATGAGGCACGATTCATTAGAGCTGCTGAAGGGTTTCAGAATAATTTCTTCTGAGGTCAAACCGTTGATCTTTCGATTAATTGGGGATCATGATGTACTACTAGGTGCCACTCATGATCGTTCTATAATTAGTTAATTATAGACGGCCAACATAAATCGAAAGCCTATTTAGTCACACGCACTACGAGTAATCCGAGGGATTTAAAAAGAGTTGAAAATTGAATTTTCCGATCAAGAGAAATAAGTCGAATCTGAGTTAGTCAGAGACGCAATGGAAGCTAAAAATGGCTAAGTCTTTTGAAGGCTTTTTGGGCTAATTAAATGAGTTTAATTCGCGATCGGTTCGGGTCGGTTTTGGCCGGCCAAAGAGGGTATTAACCCTCCTTGGGTGGCTGGCCATTAAAGGGAGAAAAACCAATTTAATTGGTTTAATTAATAAGATAAATCCAGCGCGATTTATTTTATAAATTATGGATAAATAAATTTGTATAAAGAAATTTATATAAATAAATTTATAGAAATTTATTCTTTTATGGAAGATTAAAATAATCCATGAATTGGGTTTATTTTAATTTTATAAAATCAATTATGAATTGATTTTTCCATAATAAGAAAGTTTATAAATTTCTTATAAAATTTATTCTATAATTTAAAGAGAAGAAGAATTTGTTTTATTATAAATTAGTTATAATAAAACTTGGTTTAAACGGAATAATTCATAAGAATTTATAAGATAAATATCTTATGATAATTAATTAGTTTTATTATAAAGTTAGTTATAATAAAATTCATAAGAGAATTTATAGGATAAATTTTCTTATGATAATTAATTTGTTTTATTATAAATTGGTTTATAATAAAGACTCGGTTTAAATGGAATAATTAATAAGAAAATTTATAAGATAAATTTCTTATAACTAATTCCGTTAATTCGGTTTAGAGGGAGACTTAGCAAAGGAGTTGCTACTATATAAAGGAACCAAAGGCTAGCCCTTATTCCTAACTCAACTTATCATAGAGCTCTCCCTCTCTCTCTTAATCTCTTCTCCTCTCCCTCTCCCTCTCTTGCCTAGGGCCGGCGCCCACCCTTGTGGATTAGGGCCGGCGCACCCAACTAACTTCCAAGGTGAAGTTGGCGTGAGCAATCAAGAAGGAGGAGAACCCGAACACGAAGAAGAAGAAGCGGATAGCGACTCCTCTCTTCTCGGAATTCGATTCCGTTACTTCATTGGTTAGTTTCCTAATCTCTCTCTTGTTCTTCTAGTTGTGCCTTCCGAGAATCTAGTAGTTTTCATCGGCACAAAACTCGTGACTTTGTGAAGTCATCCCGAAGAGAACTCGGCGTGGACGCGAATAGAGGCGAAGCTTCCAAGGGACGCTACGGTTGGATCTCGTCCCTTACTTCGAGTTACGCGAGGTACTTGGTAAATTAGTTTACTTTTCGCAAACTTTTATTTTATGATTATGTCGATACACTATAAGGTTGCATGCTAGATACGAAGTTAAAATAATTTAGAAAATTATTTTATGCAAACTCTTCCGCTGCACGTAAAAATTTTAAATTTTACGAACTCGTATCCTTGTCGACATGCACCCGGTCCCAAAAGTGGTATCAGAGCCGGTTAGTGTTCGACTTAATCAAATAATTGTTTTGTGAAAAACTTTGTCATGATCTCAGTTTCGGAAAATTTTTTTTCAATTATGGAAACTTTCAAATTATAATAAATTTTAGATTTAGGAATTTCAAAGTTTGGAAATCCTCATGAAATTTCGCAAACGTTTGAAATTTTCTATTTTCTGAAATTTTATAATAATTTCGAAACATCCCATCTTTGGAAACTTTCCAATTTTGGAAATTTTTCTATTTTAGAAATTTTCCAATTTTAGAAATATGTAAGTTTCCTTTGTACCAGAAACTTACAATTATTCTGAAAATCAATTTTCGAAATCTCGCAATTTTGGGCACTTTCTTTTAAGAAAGTCTAGACAAATTCATGGACAGTTAATTGACAATTAAATTTGAATTGGTTTTTAAATTGACAACAAAATTCTTTATTTTGGATTGAGCCTCGGGGAGCCGTCCAATTTAAAGTTAGTTGTTGTAATTTAATTTTCCAATTTTAATTGAAATTGTCATGTTTGATTGGATTGAGCCTCGGGGAGCCGTCCAATTGGATTTACAACACATTACTTTTCTTTGGGTATCTGAGCCTCGGGGAGCAACCCTTAGAAAACAATTTGTTGTAATTAATTAAATCCATGAATAAAATATGTTTAAGAGGTGATGCTCTTACATATTGTTGTCTCCAAAATTAATTAGGAAAATGGTTTCCTGTAGAGTTTCTTAAATGAGATTTTCATGAAAATAATATGTAGTTGAATTAAGGGATTTGTCTCTTAATTTAACAAGATTTGATTTAGAGAAATCAAAGTCTTGAACATATTATTTCCGAAATTAATTATGACAATTTAGGAAATTGTTTCCCAAAACAATTCCTTTAATAAAGTATGAAATTATAATTAGGAAATCCGGTTCCTAATTTAATTCATGAGACTTGATAAATTAAGTCACATACATACTTTATTAAGGAAATCGTTAGTCATGACATAATTTTATGTCATGAATGTGCTTAAAAAGAATGAGACCCAAAACCCCTTACAAAATATTAAGGCCTACACCTTCCATTAATATGGTTAGAATCGGAGTTTTGTTTCTCGCTTGGGTTGATGGACACATCCATGCCCGACTTGAACCTCAACATGTTCAAACCATGGAATTAGTTTATGAATAATATAGTTCGAGTCAGAGGTCAATCATTAGTTTTGGTTGTTGGACACATCCAAGCCTGACTAAGCGGTTGAATGAGCTCCAACCATATTAATACTATTTCTTGATTAATGGGTCAGCCTTAAGCTTGGAGCATCGATTTGTTGTGCCACAGCCAAGGTCGATGTAAAGAGAGGTGCAGTTGGGTGCTATGTATAATGATACATACTTGTTAATGAGTTAACAACCCAATATTTTATGCAAACATTCAATTAGTTGATAGCATAATGTGATAGTTACATATATGTGATGTGTAATCGGTATAATTACCTACCTTCATAGCTAAGAAGAACTTGATGGCCACAACCATGGTTGTTCTTATCTATGGTTGGATATCAACCTATTTGGAGATGTTCCTACGATCTCCCGAATTGATAATAAGGGTGACTCAATTCATAAAATAAATAGGATTTAATTTATGTATGTTGATACATTCTTTAATAAATCTTCTCACATAATCTCAATTTGTATTTCTAGGATAATCACTCGATCATGTCTTCCCTAAACTTGCGTTCCATTTTGGACACCAAT
>JAGFNQ010006291.1:0-30614 GCA_024364735.1 Boesenbergia rotunda
AACCTTTCAAAGTCTATGTGTCCGCGCACAGAAGACGAGAGGATTTGCATGAATAAGATTCCTATGCATCCGCGATAGGATCTATCATGTATGCTATGTTATGTACTAGGCCCGATGTATCGTATGCTTTGAGCGTCACAAGCAGATACCAGTCTGATCCAGGAATGGATCATCTGGGCGGCTGTCAAGACAATCCTTAAGTACTTAAGAAGAACTAAGGATGTGTTCCTAATATATGGAGAAGGAGATATGGTAATACGTGGGTATACAGATGCCAGTTTCCAGACAGATAAGGATGACTCCAAATCGCAGTCTGGATACGTATTTACTTTGAATGGAGGCGCAATAAGTTGGAAAAGTTCCAAACAAGACACCGTAGCGGATTCTACCACGGAAGCGGAATATATTGCAGCTTCGGAAGCAGCAAAGGAAGCAGTCTGGATCAAGAAGTTTGTCTCACGAACTTGGTGTGGTTCCAACCATTGATGAATGCACCGGTTTACTGCGACAACAATGGAGCTATTGCACAAGCAAAGGAACCAAGGTCTCATCAGCGATCCAAACATGTGCTTCGCCGCTATCATCTGATCAGAGAGATTATAAGTAGGAATGATATACAAATTGAGAATTCCCACTGAAAGGAATATAGCGGATCCTTTAACTAAGGCCTTGCCTCAAAGCAAGTTTGAGGGTCATGTTAGAGCCTGTGGTATTGGATACCGTAGCGATTGGCATTAGGCCAAGTGGGAGTTTGTTAGTGATATGAGAGAAGTGTCCTAAGGCAATCGCCTTATGATTGTAAACATTTATATTAATAAATGAATATTCACTATTTGAGTATACATGTCTTGTGTATTTGATTGAGGATCTTAAACTCATCTACTGAATGTCCGCAATACAACTCACAGCATAGAGAATTTGTGATGAGATTCACAACTAGTGATTATCTCTAATGCGCAAATGTGAAGTATTGAAATTATCCCTAGTCGATGAATTGATAAAACGGACACTATCAATTCTGTTGAGACTAGCATGGGTTATTCTCTAATCAGCTGATTCTCACTGGCTGGTGACATTGGGATGTCCGGAGATAAACATGATGCTAGTTAAGGGAACTAGTTCATTGGAGTGACTAGCTGTAAAACTTCATATGGTAATCTACATATAGATATGTCAATGAAGTTCTTACTGCAGCTTAAGTGCGATGTTCCTTTGACTTGCGGTGTTCAAGTCATCTTGGTCATGAATGTAACGTCCCAAAATTCCCATTTTTAGTTCTTAAAGTCCTTAGAATTATTTAAAAATAGTTTAGAAATATTCTAGATATTTTTAGAAATTTTTAGAATATTTTTATGGAATTTTCCGAGTCCGTTTAGTATTTTTAAAAAAGGAAAAACGTTTAAGGGCAGCAGGGGGTTCGAACCCGCGACCAGCACGTGACCAGGCGCGCGCGTGACCAGCTGGGCTGGTTGGTTTTGTTGAAATAAATTGGGCGAAACAATAGATAAGGTATAGTTAGGTCAATCCGCCCCATAAATATAAATAGATAAGTTAAGAGAGGAAATTGGATTTTTTTGGTTTTCTCTCTTCCTCACCCTAGCCGCGCGACCCTTCCCCTCTCCTCTCTTGGGCGAAACAACACCAAGGCCAAGAGGGCCGGCCAAGGCTCTCCTCCGAGAGATATTCCTATATTCGGGATCCCCGCGACGAGAGGAACGCGTAGGCGCGAAGAATTCTCCGAGATCTCAAGTTTCTCCCGAACCTCCGACGCCGTTCTTGGTTGTAAGTCCAAGATATCAAGGTAAGTACTGCTCACCTGCAGTAAGAGGCGGTTTTTCCGCGAGAATTTCCTTTAAAAGTTTTAAAAGAGATAGTTTCTTTAGTTTATGATTTTTGCATGTGATATTAGTTCATTATATGTTTGTATAAGTTGATTAAGCACCCTATATGAGATTAGGGCTAAGAAAAGTTATGAGAAAAGAAAAGAGAAGATAAAGATAAGAAAAGAAAAGGCCAAGGCCTTAAGAAATCCCCAAAAGTCAAGACTTAGGGATTTTAGCACGCAAGGTGCTCGAGAAAATGCCAAGGCATTTACAGATAAGAAAGAAAAGAAAGAAAAGCTATTTTATTTTCTAAGGCCAGTACCCGGCGTCCAAGGGCGTCGTTAAAGAAATCCAGGTGTCCAATTCCAAGGTCTTGGCCCTGGTAGACCAAGGTCTGCTCTATTAGGATTGGTGGCTCGCTACCCCAACCTTTTAGGGAACGCGCATATGAGATGGTACTTACGTCTTCAGTGGATCCAAGTGATTATTATTTTCAAGTATATGCTTTAGCAAAGTTTCTAAAGTTTAAAGAGTTTTCAAAAAGTTAAAGAATAGCTAAAGTTTCAAGTTGAGCCAAGAAAAGTAAGTTGAGATTTATTAATGCTTGAGTATGCATGTTTTGAGTTATACATGTTTAGTTTAGTTTTCTTTCAAGCATATAAGTATCTCATGTGATTTCATATTGTTCTAGAAGCATGTTTGCACATTTCAAGATTTTGTGAGCTAGATAGTACTTACTAAGCTTTTTGCTTACTAGTTGCATTTCCTCTTACTGCAGATAAAGGTAAAGGCAAGCAATTCTGAAGGAAGGCGACGAGGCGGTGCTGAGTAAAGTGTGTGTGGTGGCTGATTTTGGAGAGATCCTTGAGACGAGACAATTTAGTTATTTGAATTACAATGTTTTAGTTTATTCAAATTTCAAGTTCTTGCTTTATGGAGTTTAGCGAACATTTAAGCTTTGGATAGTCTCACATGCTCAATTTCTTAGAGTAAAGATTCCATGTCATTTTATTTAGCATACATATCCTTATGATTGCATTGGATGAGTAGAAGTGTGAGTAGTTTGAAATATTGGTACTTTGTTAGAGAAATAGATGCATGTGCCAAGATAGTATTAATTTCTCTTTGAATCAAGTTTTTATTGCTTAAATATGTTTAGAAAAGTTGCATTCACATTTCATAATGCCTTAGTGATGTTATAGAATTTTGTGTGATAAGTTTCAATGGTTAGAAGTTAAGTTTGGTACAAACTTTAGCCTAAAGTTTATAGAGACTTTCATGACTTGCTAAATCCCGCAAAAGTCCTAATTTCAAGTTTATGGATTCGTTTTGATTGGCTAAATTGTTTAGAAAACTAGTATAGAGTATAGAAATGGTGTCATGATTTTGTATGGCTCGAAGTATAGGTTTGGTGGAGTTTTGAAACAAGTTTCGAAACCTGAATTTCAGATTTCAGGCTATCAGTCGACTGATACAGTATCAGTCGACTGATACCCGTAAGCTGAGTTGGGCGAGGCAAGTTTCAATAAGTATTTCTTACGAGTTTTTGAGAAAGAAAGTGTGACATGGTATCATGCATGACTATTTAAGTTAGAATATCATTCTTAGATAGATTAAAAAGAAAAAAAAAAGATTTCCGCATTTTTAGTCGTGCACTAGAAGTCGAGAAGTAGACAAAAGTAACGATCCGTCTAAGGCAGAGAAGGCGGGTCGCTACAGGTGGTATCAGAGCAGTTCCCATTCTCCAGGATCACACACACATCAGCATCAACCTTGCCGTCTTCAAGTAAGAAAGCTTTAAGTTTCAGTTTTTTTTTTCTATTGCTCCTTTACTAAATTCAGTTAGAGAAATGCTTAAGTACTTACTCATATGTGCATAGAACAAGGAAGCATGTTTAATACCTTAGTATCACGGAATCATGTTTAATCCCTAGAATGGATATTAGAGAAATGCTTAAGTACTTACTTGATTTGCCCAAAAGTAAGTTTTGGGATTATGGCACGCAAGGTGCTTGATAAAAGTTTTGAGTAAGACCAAGGTATTACTAAGCCCTAGAACGAGTTCTAGGACTAAGAAATGAGATAAGAATCAAGACCAAGGTCTTGTTATATCCTAAAGCAAGTTTGGGAACATTACCATTAAGTGTTAAGTTATACATTTGAGGACGTCCTAGAAAGGCCCAAAACGAGGAGCAAGCTCCTAGAGGGCAAGAGGCAACAGAGTCAGTACCCCCACCAAATCTCTTAGACGTGGTGGCTCAGTTACAGAGACAGTTAGCAGAACAACAGCAAGTTATTGCCACTAGGATGGCTAACCAGCAGGTCGTTATTATTACCTCGCCGGTGGCGAATGTAGTGGCACCAGTTGTGATCGAAGACCCATCGATTACATCTGTAGTTCGGCAAGGGGAGTAAGGCAAGAAGCGTACCTCATTCAGTAGGAGAAACTGAAGCCAGGGAACTTCCCAGGCACAAGCAAACCATGGGATGCTTAAGCATGGTTCAAAACGTTGGAAAGAATAGTAGGGCTACTGGACTGGCATGAGGTAGAGAAGATAAAGTGTGCATCTTTCTGCCTTACGGGAGATGCTAGAATATAGTGGAAGAGAGTCAAGGCCAAGAGAAATGTCAGCCAGATGACATGGGCCGACTTCGAGACTGAGTTCTTCGAAGAATACTTTCACATGCAAGTAACCAACAAGCATTATGATGAATTCACGGAGTTCAGACAAGGAGAACTATCCGTGGATGAAGCAGTGAAGATGTTTAAGCGGTTAGCTCATCTGTGCCCAGAGCTAGTTAGCACAGAAAAAGAGATAGTTAGGCTAATGCTCAAGATGTTAAGGCCTGAGATAGCGTTGAAGGGGGCTAGCGGTGTTAAGAGGCTGCAAACCTCCGAGAACTAATAAGTAGTGCTTTGATCACTGAGCACTACTTAAACAGTATAAAGGCCACCAGAAAGGTTGAACGATGAAGTTCTTAACAACCTTACCGTCAGGGGAAGTAATGGCCTCTACTGAGAGGCTAAGGGCAGTATCAATCTAGATTTCCAACCGAGAGCTCTACAGTGACTTGTTAGTCCTTGAGATGAAGGATTACGATGTCATTTTAGGAATGGACTTCTTGAGCAAGTATAATGCTTCTATAGACTGCCGCAAGAAAAAGTCAAGTTCACACCAGAAGCAGAACCTTCATTTGAGTTTATTGGAGACCCAAGGAGAAAGATAAATAGGTTCCTACCTACCTTACAAGCTCAGAGAATGTTAGAGAAGGGGTGCTCTGGTTTCTAGCTCATATAGTGGATGCGAGTCAAGGAGAAGGATTGAAGAGAGAAGAAGTGAGGGTAGTCTGTGACTATCCTGAGGTGTTTCCTGAAGAGTTACCAGGACTCCCTCCCAATCGGGAAATTGAGTTTGAAATTGAGTTGGCCCCAGGAACCAACCCAATTTCGAAGGCACCTTATCGCATGGCACCAGCAGAACTGAAAGAATTACAAGAACAATTGCAAGAGCTGCTTGACAAGGGTTTCATCCGCCCTAGTCATTCACCTTGGGGAGCTCCTGTACTTTTCGTCAAGAAGAAGGATGGGTCTATGCGTCTGTGCATAGACTACAGAGCTCTGAACAAGGTAACCATCAAGAACAAGTACCCCTTCCTAGAATAGATGATTTATTTGATCAACTCAAAGGGGCTACAGTGTTCTCGAAGATAGATCTGCGTTCTGGGTATCATCAGCTAAGGTTAAAGAAAGTGACATCCCCAGGACGGCCTTCAGGACAAGATACGGCCACTACGAATTTGTAGTAATGCCTTTTGGAGTAACCAATGCTCCAGCAGTCTTCATGGAGCTGATGAACCACATCTTCAGGGAGTATCTCGATAAATTCGTCATTGTATTTATTGATGATATTCTCATATACTCACAGACTCCAGAGGACCATGCTACACACTTGAGGATAGTGCTGCAGATCCTTCAGCAGGAGAAGCTCTATGCAAAATTCTCAAAGTGTGAGTTTTGGCTAGATCAGGTGACCTTCCTAGGTCACATTGTATCCAAAGAAGGCATTCAAGTTGATCCAGCCAAGATAGAAGCAGTCAGCAACTGGTGTAGACCCAAGAATGCCAGTGAGATCAGAAGCTTCTTAGGCCTGGCAGGATATTACAGAAAATTTGTGGAGGACTTTTCCAGGATAGCCTCTCCACTCACAGCCTTGACCAGAAAGAACAAGAAGTTTGAATGGTCAGATAAATGCGAGCACAGTTTTCTAGAGCTGAAGAAGAGACTGACCAGTGCTCCCATCCTGACTGTTCCAGAGAGTGACAAGGCCTTTGACATCTACAGTGATGCATCCAAGATGGGCCTTGGAGCTGTCCTCATGCAAGACGGTAAAGTAATAGCATATGCCTCCAGACAGCTCAAGGACTATGAGAAGAATTACCCTACCCACGACCTTGAGCTAGCAGCTGTGGTTTTCGCACTGAAGCTCTGGAGACACTACCTGTATGGAGTGCAGTGCAGAATCTTCACAGACCATCAATGTTTGAAGTACTTCTTCACTCAGAAGGACCTGAATATGAGGCAGCGCAGGTGGCTAGAGTTGGTCAAAGATTATGACTGTGAAATCCTCTACCACCCAGGTAAAGCTAATAAAGTGGCAGATGCACTGAGCAGAAAATCCTGTGCAGCACTGATGTCCCTATCATCACTGTCTCTACCACTTCAGAAAGAAATAAAGGATTTTGGAGTCGAGGTAATAATTGGGCAACTTTCTGCATTGACCCTAGAGTCAACCCTGCTTAAGATATACAAGAAAGCAAGATCAAGACCCAGAGATCCAGAAGATCAAGCAGGGGATCCAAGAGGCAGAAAATTCAGAGTTTCGAGTATCAGATAGTGGCATCCTCTATCTTGGAGACCGCCTTTGCGTCCCCAATGATGAGGAACTAAGAAAGAATATTCTAGAAGAGGCCCACAGTACCCCATACTCTATGCATCCTGGTTCTACCAAGATGTACCAAGATTTAAAGAAAGGTTCTGGTGGTCTGGACTCAAGCGAGACGTGGCCAGATATATCAGTACCTGCTTGACCTGCCAGAGAGTCAAAGCAGAACACCAGAGACCAGGAGGAGTTCTACAGCCACTTCCCATTCCAGAGTGGAAGTGGGAAGAAATATCCATGGACTTTATCACAGGTCTTCCAAGAACCACCCATGGACACGATGCAATATGGGTGATAGTGGACAGATTGACCAAGTCTGCCCACTTCCTAGCCATCAAGTTATCGCATTCGGTAGAGCAGTTAGCACAGCTGTACGTGAAAGAAGTAATCAGGCTTCACGGAGTTCCGAAGTCGATCGTTTCTGACAGAGATGGGCGGTTCATCTCCCATTTTTGGAGGTGTGTTCAGGACGCCCTAGGCACCAGACTTCAGTTCAGCACAGCTTTCCATCCCCAGACAGATGGACAAACAGAGAGAGTAAATCAGATTTTAGAAGACATGCTCAGGGCTTGTGCGTTGGACTTTAAAGGTAGTTGGTGCAAATTTCTGTGCTTAGCTGAGTTTGCCTACAACAATAGCTATCAGGCCACCATCAGGATGGCACCTTATGAGGCATTGTATGGCAGGAAATGCAGATCACCCATATGTTGGCAAGAAGCTGGTGAGAAGAAAGAGATGGAGTCAGGACTAGGCAGCCAGACTGAGCTTATAGATGAGACCACTCAGGCTATCCAGACGATCCGCCAGAGGATTGAGACTGCCCAGAGTAGACAGAAAAGTTATGCTGACACACGCCGTAGGCCACTTGAATTCCAAGTTGGAGATTCAGTATTTCTCAAGGTCGCTCCTATGAAGGGAGTGATGAGATTTGGCAAAAAGGGCAAGCTAAGTCCTCGCTACATAGGACCCTACAAGATCATAAAGAGGGTTGGTAAGGTAGCATATGAGTTGGACTTACCAGAGGATATGTCAGCTATCCACAGTACATTCCATGTCTCCATGCTAAAGAAGTGTATTCACGACCCTAGCCAAGTGATTCAGCCTCAGTCAGTACAGATCCAAGAAGATCTTAGTTATGAGAGCAGACCGACACAGATAGTGGACAAAGCAGTTAAAAGATTAAGAAACAAAGAAGTGCCACTAGTGAAGGTCATCTGGCAGAATCAAAAGCATGAAGAGGCTACTTGGGAACGTGAGGACAGCATGAGAGAGAGATATCCAGAATTATTCTAAGTTCGAGGACGAACTTTTTATAAGGTATGGGGGATTGTAACGCCCCAAAATTCCCATTTTTAGTTCTTAAAGTCCTTAGAATTATTTAAAAATAGTTTAGAAATATTCTAGATATTTTTAGAAATTTTTAGAATATTTTTATGGAATTTTCCGAGTCCGTTTAGTATTTTTAAAAAAGGAAAAACGTTTAAGGGCAGCAGGGGTTCGAACCCGCGACCAGCACGTGACCAGGCGCGCGCGTGACCAGCTGGGCTGGTTGGTTTTGTTGAAATAAACTGGGCGAAACAATAGATAAGGTATAGTTAGGTCAATCCGCCCCATAAATATAAATAGATAAGTTAAGAGAGGAAATTGGATTTTTTTGGTTTTCTCTCTTCCTCACCCTAGCCGCGCGACCCTTCCCCTCTCCTCTCTTGGGCGAAACAACACCAAGGCCAAGAGGGCCGGCCAAGGCTCTCCTCCGAGAGATATTCCTATATTCGGGATCCCCGCGACGAGAGGAACGCGTAGGCGCGAAGAATTCTCCGAGATCTCAAGTTTCTCCCGAACCTCCGACGCCGTTCTTGGTTGTAAGTCCAAGATATCAAGGTAAGTACTGCTCACCTGCAGTAAGAGGCGGTTTTTCCGCGAGAATTTCCTTTAAAAGTTTTAAAAGAGATATTTCTTTAGTTTATGATTTTTGCATGTGATATTAGTTCATTATATGTTGTATAAGTTGATTAAGCACCCTATATGAGATTAGGGCTAAGAAAAGTTATGAGAAAAGAAAAGAGAAGATAAAGATAAGAAAAGAAAAGGCCAAGGCCTTAAGAAATCCCCAAAAGTCAAGACTTAGGGATTTTAGCACGCAAGGTGCTCGAGAAAATGCCAAGGCATTTACAGATAAGAAAGAAAAGAAAGAAAAGCTATTTTATTTTCTAAGGCCAGTACCCGGCGTCCAAGGGCGTCGTTAAAGAAATCCAGGTGTCCAATTCCAAGGTCTTGGCCCTGGTAGACCAAGGTCTGCTCTATTAGGATTGGTGGCTCGCTACCCCAACCTTTTAGGGAACGCGCATATGAGATGGTACTTACGTCTTCAGTGGATCCAAGTGATTATTATTTTCAAGTATATGCTTTAGCAAAGTTTCTAAAGTTTAAAGAGTTTTCAAAAAGTTAAAGAATAGCTAAAGTTTCAAGTTGAGCCAAGAAAAGCAAGTTGAGATTTATTAATGCTTGAGTATGCATGTTTTGAGTTATACATGTTTAGTTTAGTTTTCTTTCAAGCATATAAGTATCTCATATGATTTTCATATTGTTCAAGAAGCATGTTTGCACATTTCGAGATTTTGTGAGCTAGATAGTACTTACTAAGCTTTTTGCTTACTAGTTGCATTTCCTCTTACTGCAGATAAAGGTAAAGGCAAGCAATTCTGAAGGAAGGCGACGAGGCGGTGCTGAGTAAAGTGTGTGTGGTGGCTGATTTTGGAGAGATCCTTGAGACGAGACAATTTAGTTATTTGAATTACAATGTTTTAGTTTATTCAAATTTCAAGTTCTTGCTTTATGGAGTTTAGCGAACATTTAAGCTTTGGATAGTCTCACATGCTCAATTTCTTAGAGTAAAGATTCCATGTCATTTTATTTAGCATACATATCCTTATGATTGCATTGGATGAGTAGAAGTGTGAGTAGTTTGAAATATTGGTACTTTGTTAGAGAAATAGATGCATGTGCCAAGATAGTATTAATTTCTCTTTGAATCAAGTTTTTATTGCTTAAATATGTTTAGAAAAGTTGCATTCACATTTCATAATGCCTTAGTGATGTTATAGAATTTTGTGTGATAAGTTTCAATGGTTAGAAGTTAAGTTTGGTACAAACTTTAGCCTAAAGTTTATAGAGACTTTCATGACTTGCTAAATCCCGCAAAAGTCCTAATTTCAAGTTTATGGATTCGTTTTGATTGGCTAAATTGTTTAGAAAACTAGTATAGAGTATAGAAATGGTGTCATGATTTTGTATGGCTCGAAGGTATAGGTTTGGTGGAGTTTTGAAACAAGTTTCGAAACCTGAATTTCAGATTTCAGGCCTATCAGTCGACTGATACAGTATCAGTCGACTGATACCCGAAAGATGAGTTGGGCGAGGCAAGCTTCAATAAGTATTTCTTACGAGTTTTTGAGAAAGAAAGTGTGATATGGTATCGTGCATGACTACTTAAGTTAGAATATCATTGTTAGATGAATTTAAAAGAAAAAAAAAAGATTTCCGCATTTTTAGTCATGCATCAGAAGTCGAGAAGTAGAGAAAAGTAACGATCCGTCTAAGGTAGAAGAAGGCGGGTCGCTACAATGAAGACTTATACTTTGACATCTTAAGCAAGCATCTCCAAGGAGGTGTGGACCCAGGATGATTGGGTATAAGCCGAAGTGCCCGAAGATGTTTGAACAACCTACAAAGGTTTCACCACTCCTTGTGAGGAGATGTATACCCAAGGCCTATCATCGGATTATTACACGAAGCCTCTGGCCAGAGCATCACATGATCAGAGTATGAATATCTCAGATACATGAGAGTAATTAGAATCTGTTGGACGAGAAAGACATTGCTTGGGCTAGGTGTGACGTAGTTAGCCTAGTGGGGACTGACACACATAGACCATGTCCTGAACCAAGTGGGTATAAGATGGTGATGGGAATGAGGCACGATTCATTAGAGCTGCTGAAGGGTTTCAGAATAATTTCTGAGGTCAACCGTTGATCTTTCGATTAATTGGGGATCATGATATACTACTAGGTGCCACTCATGATCGTTCTATAATTGGTTAATTATAGACGGCCAACATAAATCGAAAGCCTATTTAGTCACACGCACTACGAGCAATCCGAGGGATTTAAAACGAGTTGAAAATTGGATTTTCCGATCAAGAGAGATAAGCCAATTCTGAATTTTTCAGAGACGCATCGGAAGCATAAAATGGCTAAGTCTTTTGAAGACTTATTGGACGAATTAAATGAGTTTAATTCGTATGGTTTTAGCTTGGGTTTGGCCGGCCAAAGTGGGCCCCCACCCTCTTTGTTTGGCCGGCAACAATAAAAGGGCAAAACCGAATTTTTGGTTCAAATTATAAAATAAACCGAGCATGGTTTGTTTTATAAAATTATGGATAAAAAAATTTATATAAAGAAATTTATATAAAGAAATTTATATAAAGAAATTTATATAAAGAGATTTATTTTCATGGAAATTAAAATGAACCATGGATTGGTTTATTTTATTTTATAAATCAATAATGGATTGATTTACCATGATAAAAAAATTTATATAAAGAAATTTATATAAAGAAATTTCTTTCCATAAGAAAAGGGAGACATGGTTGTTTTTATCATAAATTAAATTATGATAAAAACTTGGCATGATGTAATAATTCATAGAAAAATTTATATAATAAAATTTCTTATGGAAATTTATTCCATAAAAAGGAGACTTGGCGATTGAGAGGCTACTATATAAAGGAACCAAGGCAAGGCTTGGAAATTAATCTAAGAGATCAAGGATTCTTGCCTAGCCTCTCTCCCTCTCCTTCTCTCCCTCCCTCCTCTAGTGGCGCCGGCCCTAGAGGCCCTCCCTTTTGGTTGTCGTGAGCTTCCTCCATCGAGAAGCTGCCAAAGAAGAAGAAGAAGCGGGCGCAACTCCTTCTTCCTCCCGGAATCTTGATTCCGTTCTTCGTTTGGTGGTTAGTCTTCTCTCTCTTGGTATTCTTGTCGTGCCCTTGGAGAATCTAGTAGTTCTTGTCGGCACGAAACTCGTGGCTTTGCGAAGTCATCCCGAAGAAAATTCGGCGTGGACGCGAATAGAGGCGGAGCTTCCATGGGACGCTACGGTTGGATCTCGTCCCTTTCTTCGAGTTACGCGAGGTAACATGTAAATTAGTTTACGTTTCTACAAAATTTTAATATATGATCATGTCTACACAATATAAGGTTGCATGCTAGATGTGTGGTTAAAATAATTTGAGAAATTATTTATGCAAAGTCTTCCGCTGCACGTAATAAAATTAAAAAAATTACGAACCCGCATCCATGTCAACATGCACCCGGTTCCAACAGATACATCACGATATCTATGCATACATATGGATATAACAATACTTGAGACTGTATGGAACTAACAGCATAACAACTCAGGGATAAACAATAAGTATCCAGAACAAACCTAATAAACAAGGATAGCGTATAATCTTACTGCTATCTATAACCGTCTATGCATAACAACATGATAATATCAGCAAAGAAAAGTCAAATGGTACCCGCCTCCAAGAGTAACGTCTGTGTCCAAAGGGATCTCCGCATTCAGATGTCTGTATCAGTTCAAATCAATATCCTGCATCAAAGGTACAACTTAGCTACTTATACGAATGTCCAATAGCTAAGTATAACACAATCTAGCTAGGATCTCCCTAATCATAATGATTAACTTCCAATTTAAAATTTAAATATTGGAAGTTATCTAGGTTAATCCTAATTAGATTAAATCCTTACTTAACTAGGGTCTAAATCCAAATCAAGCCTCCCTCACACTGATCATCATCATTGTAACATTAGTAAAAACTCAACACCAAAAAACTAATCTAAACACTTACCAAATAATAGGATCAAATCCACCACATCATCATCAACCTATTGACCCAGCCAATCTAACACGGTATCATGTGACAAAGCATCATCAAGTTTACAGAATACCAATACAACCAAAATCCAAACCATATCCAGAACCTAATAAAGCTTACGGCAGAATGAACTATCATTACACTCCTCCAAACCAAACCACACTCCATGACATACACACAACATTACTCTGCACACATAAATAGAGCTAACTAAGGGAACACTCCCAGATCCCTCACGACGAAAGGAATGAATTAGACACGAACATAATTGTACAAGACAACAACCCCCAACATGAGAAAAGCAGTAGGAAAAACCCAAACTCAGCAAGGCTCTCAGCACAGAAACATTAGCATCGCATGGTCATGGCTCTAAACAATAATTCCCTTAAATACCAACTCTTGACATGGTTTGGAACACAATAGTGTTGGTGCAGGAAGCACCATATCGAACCTTGTTTTGATATTGGCAAAGGATTCAAAGTTATGTTTATTTGTGATCTAATAAAGTTACTTGAGTGTGCAGAAACAAAGTCCTAGCGAAGGGCTGCTAGGCACCTGGCAAAGGAATGCCAAGATATAAAGCCCTAGTGAAGGACTGCTAGGTACCTAGCGAAGGGCTGCCAGGAAATAATATCCTAGCGAAGGGCTGCTAGGCACCTGGCGAAGGAATGCCAGGATACAAAGCCCTAGCGAAGGACTGCTAGGCACCTGGCGAAGGGCTGCCAGAAAACAAAGTCCTAGCGAAGGGCTGCTAGGCACCTGGTGAAGGAATGCTAGGATACAAAGCCTTAGCGAAGGACTGCTAGGCACCTGGCGAAGGACAGCTTTGGACTGAAGACCTGGCGAAGGAATTCTAGGCACCGGGCGAAGGACAGCTTGGTATCCAAGACCTGGCAAAGGACTGCTAGGCAAAAGTCCAACCGAAGGAGCCGGTTGGCATCAGGTAAATTCTCCCGAGAGGAGTAGGTGAGGACGCATTCCCCGTCGAGGGAATAGTAGGAGTCGGTTCGACCTAGGGCTCCATTTGGGTAGCCCAAAGTCAGAACCAAGACAGCTAAGGCTGTATAAAATTAATATAATATTGCTTTATGTTGTTTTGGACTAACCCTGGATGCAGGACCGAAGGAATGAGTGTCTGCAGCTCAGAGAGTCTCAAAGGAGTGAGGCAACAGCTGACCAGGGCGCCCGGAGTGTCCCGGGCGCCCCCAAGGTGAACACAAACAACTGAAGCAAAGGAACTGCTTTTCCAGCTCATGGGCAGGGTGCCCCCGTGCTCCCGGGCGCCCCAGCGTCCCGGGTGCCCCCAGTTGAAGCTAATGAAGCAGAACCCCAGCGAAGCCAATGGATAAGAAGAGACCCGGTCAATCCGGGCGCCCCCAGCGTTACGGGCGCCCCCGTCAAAGCTTGATCCCGAGTTTTAAGGGATCAGAGCTGACCAAGACGGAAGCGGATCGACTGACACGTGGGGGGCGCCCCCGATGTTCCGGGCGCCCCCAGGTGCTATAAAAAGGGCCCTCGACCCCAAGGCTTAAACAATCATTCTTTCCAACGCATACACTCTCTTCTGCTCTTGCGCTCTGCTCCGGAAACCTCCCGACTCAAGACTCAAGAGCCGACGACGTCCCGCTGCTCCGAAAAGACAACCTACATCGGACGTCGATAAAAGAAGAGAATTCTTTTTAAAGTTTACTTTGCTATACATGTAAATTCAATCTTGTAAACTGATTTGCGCACTTATAGAATTGCCCGCAGAAAATGATCAATGACCGTGGGCCTTGGAGTAGGAGTCGACCTAGGCTCCGAACCAAGTAAAACTACCTGTGTTCGCGATTGTTTTTATTTCCGCTGCGTACTTGCTCTATTATTTATCCGAAAAGCGTTTTCCGATATTCACCCCCCTCTATCGGTTCTCTCGATCTAACAAATAGGAGCTCTAAATTAGTAGCTCATGGTAATAGTAAAACAACACACACAAGGTCAAATACCGAAACAACATTATCAAATCAAACGGCGAGAAGTTGTCTACAACTGATCCAAAACAGGACTGCTCGCAAGATCAAAAATCCAACAAACTCCAAGAATTCACGGCACAGTATCAAACTAGCCAAAATCAGGAAAACCACTCACTCCCAAGAGCAAATCTTGAACCAAAATCTAAAACACAGTGTCATCAATTTCATCCCAAACAGATCCAATATAGAAACTATCTAAGATTTAGATCCTATATCAAAAACCAATCAGAAAGCACAAAAATCTAATTTTCCATTAAAACTAACTTCAATCTCGTTTAGCTATCAAGGCTGACAATCCACAACCAAGCAAAGAACCCTAATCCATTAACAGTTAGGCCTAAACAATTGAGCCTTACCTGGTTTTGTGCCTGCAATGGCTCTCACCACGGGCGGCGGTGAATCGAGGCGCGTGGGGGGGGGGGGGGGGGGGGCGAGGAACAGTGGAGATCGCACTCATCAAGAACAGCAACAACCATGGCATCGCCGGAGGACCTCGCATGAAGGGGTGCCGGCTATGGGTGCGTCGACTGAGGTGAAGAAGAAGAAGTGGCAGATCAGCTCTTCCCTCGTGTGCGGCGAAGAGAAGAAATTGTTGGGACCGGGTGCATGTTGACATGGATACGGGTTCATAATTTAAAATTTTAATTACGTGCAGCGGAAGATTTAGCATAAATAATTTCTCAAATTATCTAACCACACATCTAGCATGCAACCTTATGTTGTGTGGACATGATCATATATTTGAAATTTTACAGGAAGTAAACTAATTTACTTAATACCTCGCGTAACTCGAAGAAAGGGACGAGATCCAACCGTAGCGTCCCTTGGAAGCTCCGCCTCTATTCGCGTCCACGCCGAGTTTTCATCGGGATGACTTCGCAAAGCCACGAGTTTCGTGCCGACAAGAACTACTAGATTCTCCAAAGGCAGGACAAGAATACCAAGAGAGAGATGGAAAACTAACCACTAAATGAAGAACGGAATCATGATTCCGGGAGGAAGGAAGGAGTTGCGCCCGCTTCTTCTTCTTCTTCGGTAGCTTCTCGGTGGAGGAGGCTCACAGCAACCAAAGGGAAGGCCTCTAGGGCCGGCGCCACTAGAGGAGGGAGAGGGAGAGAAGGAGAGGGAGAGAAGCTAGGCAAGAATCCTTGATCTCTTGGATTGATCTGCAAGCCTTGCCTTGGTGCCTTTATATAGTAGCCTCTCAATCGCCAAGTCTCCCTTTAACGGAATAAATTTTCATAAGAAATTTATCTTATAAATTTTTCTATGAATTATTCCGTTATGCCAAGTTTTTATTATAACTTAATTTATAATAAAAACAACCATGTCTCCCCTTTTATTAAGGAAAGAAATTTCTTTATATAAATTTCGTTATCATGGTAAATCAATCCATTATTGATTTTATAAAATAAAATAAACCAATCTAAGGTTCATTTTAATTTCCATGATAATAAATCTCTTTATATAAATTTCTTTATATAAATTTCTTTATCCATAATTTCATAAAACAAACCACGCTCAGTTTATTTTATAATTTGAACAAAACAATTTGGTTCTCCCCTTTTATTGTGGCCGGCCAAACAAAGAGGGTGGGGACCCTCTTTGGCCGGCCAAACCAAAGCCTATACCTCACGAATTAAACTCATTTAATTCATCCATTAAGTCTTCAAAAGACTTAGCCATTTTATGCTTCCGATGCGTCTCTGAAAAATTCAGATTTGACTTATCTCTCTTGATCGAAAAATCCAATTTTCAACTCGTTTTAAATCCCTCGGATCACTCATAGTGCGTGTGACAAAATAGACTTTCGATTTATGTTGGCCGTCTATAATTAACCAATTATAGAACGATCAAGAGTGGCACCTAGTAGTACATCATGATCCCCAATTAATCGAAAGATCAACGGTTGACCTCAGAAATAATTCTGAAACCCTTCAGCAGCTATAATGAATAGTGCCTCATTCCCTTCACCAACTTATACCCACTTGGTTCAGGACACGGTCTATGTGTGTCAGTCCCCACTAGGCTGACTACGTCACACCTAGCCCAAGTAATGTCTTTCTCGTCCAACGGATTCTAATTACTCTCTTGTTTCTGAGAGATTCATACTCGGAACATGTGATGGTCTGGCCAGAGGCTTCGAGTAACAATCCGACGATAGGCCTTGGGTATACATCTCCTCGTGAGGAGTGGTGAATCCTTTGTAGGCTGTTCAAACATCTTCGTGCACTTCGGCTTATACCCAACCATCCTGGGTCCACACCTCCTTGGAGATGCTTGCATAAGATGTCAAAGTATAAGTCTCCATGACCAAGATGACTTGAACACTGCAAGTTAAAGGAACATCGCACTTAAGCTGCAGTAAGAACTTCATTGACATATCTATATGTAGATTACCATATGAAGTTTTACAGCTAGTCACTCCAATGAACTACTTCCCTTAACTAGCATTCATGTTTATCTCCGGACATCCCAATGTCACCAGCCAGTGAGAATCAGCTGATTAGAGAATAACCCATGCTAGTCTCAACAGAATTGATAGTGCCCGTATTTATCAATTCATCGACTAGGGACAATTTCAATACTTCACAATTGCACATGTAGAGATAATCACTAGTTGTGAATTCATCACAAATTCTCTCATGCTGTGAATTGTATTGCGGACATCCAGTAAATGAGTTTAAGATCTCAATCGAATACACGAACATGTATACTCAAATAGTGAATATTCATTTATTAAAGTAAATGATTACAATCATAAGGCGATTGCCTTAGGACACTTCTCTCATATTACTAACAGAAATGAGGCAATGAATCGCGACGTCGGGCTTAGGGCACGCGAGAAGAAGGGGTCGGGTCGGCTGCGGCTTTGGCGACGGCTAGGGCACGAGGGGAGGAAGAAGAAGTGGGATCGGGTTGGCGGCTGCGGGCGCAGGGAGAGGAGATAGTTTCGGCCGATTTAGACCTAGGTTAGACTGTATATATATATATATATATATATATATATATATATATATATATATATATATATATATATATAATATATATATATATATATATATATATATATATATATATATATATATATATATTATATATATATATATATATATATATATATACACACACTAAACTTCTCCTCCAATAAATCGAATAACCTAATTATATTCTCTTACTTATCCGATTTATCCTCGTAAATTCCACCAAGGGTTCAGCAAAATTCCTGAAAATTTCCCGTAATATTTTACAAGGTTATTTCTTAATTTAAACTGTAGAATTACTTGCCGTATTTTACAATAGGGGTACTTATGCTTTTAGAGTTATCCATTTTAAATTTCTTTATTAATTCTTTAGCATATTTGGATTGATAGACATAGTTTCCATCCCTAGTTTGTTTAATCTGTAACCCTAGGAAAAAGTTGAGCTCACCAACTAGGCTCATTTCAAACTCATTTTTTATTATTTTCACGAATTCTTTTAAAAAATTAGAGTTGGTGGACCCAAAGATTATGTCATCGATGTAGATTTGGGCAATAAAGATTTCATTTCCTAAGATTTTAATAAATAGGGTTGAGTCAATTTGTCCTTGTTTAAATTCTTTCGAAATTAGGTAAGTTGATAAGCATTCATACCATGCCCTAGGTGCTTGTTTTAGTCCATAAAGTGCTTTAGTAAGTTTGTACACATGGTCAGGACTTTCTATGTCTTTAAACCCAGGGGGTTGTCCTACATAGACTTCTTCCTTAATGAATCCATTTAGAAAGGCTGACTTTACATCCATTTGGTATAGTTTAAATCCTTTATGGGATGCAAAGGCTAATAATAATCTAATGGACTCAAGTCTGGCTACCGGGGCATAGGTTTCATCATAATCTAACCCTTCTACTTGACTGAATCCTTTCGCTACTAAGCGGACTTTATTTCTGACTATTTCTCCTTGATCATTTAACTTGTTCCTAAAAACCCACTTAGTGTCAATGACGAATTTGCCCTCAGGTTTAGGTACTAATTCCCAGACTTGGTTTCTATCAAATTGGGCTAACTCTTCTTGCTTAGCGATGATCCAATTAGGATCAGGTAGGGCTTCCTCTATAGTCTTAGGTTCTATTTTTGAAATTATAGCTATCTGACTGAGGTTTCTATAGGAAGACCTAGTTCTGACTCCTAAAGTTGGATCACCCACAATTTGATCAGTTGGGTGACTAAGTCTGGGTTTCTTGGTTTTTCTTGAACTTGGTTCAGCCTCAGGTCCGGCTGGTCAATTTTGTTCAATATTTAATTCAACATCTGGTTCAACATTTGGTTCAACTGACTCACTAGTTGGTTCAATGGTTAGTTCATTTAAGGGTTCAACAGTTTGTTCATTATCTTCTTGATCAGTATTTGATGAAGTTTAATTTGGATTATCAGGTTTTGAGTTAATTTCTTCATCAAATATTAAATTGGTTGTTTCTTTAATTTTCTTAGTTTGTTTGTTGTAAACCCTATAGTCTCTACTTGTTGTTGAATATCCTAGGAAGATGCCTGGGGTTGACTTAGACTGAAATTTTCCTAGATAGTCTTTGGTGTTTAGGATATGGACTTTGCATCCAAAGACCCTTAGGTAGTGTAGATTTAGAAGTCTATGGTAGTATAATTCATAGGGTGTTTTATTGTGTCGCTTGTTAATCAGGACTCTATTTTGAATGTAGCAAGCCGTACTAACTGCTTCTGCCCAATATTGGTTGGCTAGTTTGAATTCGTTGAGCATAGCCCTAGCGGCTTCCTGTAGAGTTCTATTTCTCCTTTCGACTACCCCATTTTGCTGGGGGTTTATAGGACATGAAAATTCATGTATGTACCCATTTACCTTACAGAATTCCTCGAACCGTTGATTTTCAAATTCTCCCCCATGGTCACTCCTAAGTATTTTGATTTTAGTATCATTTTGATTTTCAATTAACATACAAAATTCATTAAATAGGTTTAGGGTATCATCTTTGGTCTTTAGAAACCTAACCCAGGTAAACCTAGAGTAATCATCAACTATTAATAAGCAGTACCAGTTTCCGCTTAGTGACTTGGCTCCATGTGAATAAAATAGGTCAAGGTGCAGGAGCTCAAGTGTGGTTTGAGTTTGATCAGATTGGATTAGTTTGTGATTAGACCAGGTTTGTTTACCTTGATTACATGATTCACATATTAAATTTTCATGATTTTTAATTTTAGGGATACCTTTAATTAGGCCATGTTGGGCGATTTTTGAAATAATTCTCAGATTAGTGTGACCTAATCTCCTATGCCAGAGGTTTGATTGTTCTAACTGAGTTAACATACATTTTGGTATTAGGGGTAGGTTTATAGTGTAAACATTATTTTTCCTAGTGCCCTTAAGCATGATTTCCGAGTCATGCAGGTTTCTAATCAGGCAGTTAGAATTGTTGAAGGTAACTACATACCCAGAATCACACAACTGACTTATGCTAAGCAAGTTAAAATTAAAATTTTCAACCAAAAGCACTTTCTTAATAACAAAGTCAGATTTAAGTTCAATATTACCTGACCCAATTACCTTGAGTGTAGCATTATTGCCAAATGCCACTGAGCCTAGGTTCTTGAACTTGAGTTTGGTGAATTTCAATTTATCTCCAGTCACGTGTCTCGAGCAACCGCTATCAACATCCATTGGTCCAAATCTTTATGTTCCTACACATAAAGTTCCTACACATAAAGAGTTTTATTGATTTGGATCCAATTAGAATCAGGAATAGCCTAAATTGATTTTCACAGCCTAGTCTGTCTCACCCAATCTAAGGTTATCAATCACGTTTTCCGTATGGGTTTTGTGAGACAGATTTTGATAGATAGAATTATTTTGAAAAAATATGATTTATTTTTAAAAAAATTGAATTAATTTTGAAAACAATTGATTTTAAGTTTAAAAAATGTTTGAATCTACACGTAACTAAAAATTTGTGTTAGATTCGAATTTGGCAAAGAATAATTTGAATTTGAATTTCAAAAATTGGCTTCCAGGTCTTGGCGAGGTACTAGGCCTTCTTTGGCCGTAGCCTTATTGGTTCATCAACCCTTTCCTTAACAAAGCCTTTTAATGAAATTTTATTTTCAAAATTACTTTTTGAAAAATTCTGGTCTAACTAGTTTGGGTCTTGGATCGGTAGCATCGACTAGTTTCACCAGTCTAAAGAGACCAAGTAGAGTATACTTAACCTTATTAGAATTGGCTTCCCTAACGTACTATCATCTCACCTCCACCCAATACTATATTGTCAAATTTCAGTTAAGTTGGTTCAGTCCTTAAACTAACCAGTCCTAAGTCTAAGCATGGTAAATTACAGAAATTAAATAAACAAGCAATCATGCAATTTGAAAACAAGAATTGAATTTTATCTAACAATAAAAATTGTTTTTAATTTGGCTCCCCCTGGACTAAAGCCACGATAATGGTTAGGTAAGATATGAATCTTGTCCTTGGGGATCCAATACTGATTTGATCCAGTTTGTTTATTCAGGCACAGTTTGGGTACCCATGCCTGAACTTTGGGTCTAGACTGGTTCAGTACAGCATAGTAGGATCTTTGTCTAGATTTGGTTCTATAGCCTAGTCCGGATCGATTTAGAACCGACTTCTATTTTCCAAGAATCATGTCAAGACCCTTGGAACCAGAAGTGCATCGTTCTAAGGCTGATCTAAGGTCCTTAACTTGAGCTTTCAAGGAGGAGTTCTCTTTCTCAAGTTTTTCAACTTGAGTAGAGGTTCCTTCTTGAACCTTCTCAATTAAGGATCTAGAGTCAGCTCTTTCTTTCAGGAGTTTTACTTCCTATCGGAGAGATTCGACTCGGAGTTTAGCTTTCGCCAAATCTCGAGAAAGATAAGAAATTAATTCATTTAATTGACTTCTTGAAAAACCACTTACAGTTATTTCGCCGCCCTCTGAGAATGTAAGTCTGCCGTCGCCCGGCTCTGACTCTGACTCGGTCTCGATTTCTTCTGAGGCGGTTAGTGCGAGCAGGTTCGACTGTGGGACCTCTTCTTCTTCTTCGGAGGAGGACTCGTCCTACGTTTCCTGAAGTGCTTTCTTTTTTCTAGTCTTCTTGGTCTCCTTTAGGTTAGGACACTCCGTCTTGTAGTGACCCTTCTTTTTGCACTCGTAGCAGGTCATGTTTAGTTTGCTCTTGTCATTTGAGGGTTCAGCTGGTTCTTCCTTTCTTCGGCTGGCTTTCCTTCTATTGCATTGATTCTTCAGTTCCTTGTAGTAGTTTCGGGCCAGTCGGACCAGCTTAGGTCGGTCTCCTTCGTCGTCTTCTGAGTCTGAGTCTGAATCAGACTCGGGTGCAGGTTGAGTTTTCTTCTTGGATGTTTTTCCAGCTTAACCTGCAACAAAGGCAATGCCTTTCTCGACCAGATTGCAGTTAGTCTGTTCATATAATTCGAGTTCAGAAAAAAGTTCATCTAACTTGATTTTGGAAAGATCCTTAGAAACTTTGTAAGCATCTACCATAGATGCCCACAAGGTGTTTCTTGGGAAAGCATTAAGGGCGTACCTTATTAGGTCACGGTTTTCTACCTTGCGACCAATGGTGTGTAGACCATTCATCAGCTCTTGAATTCTGGCGTGGAGCTGAGCTGCTGATTCACCTTCATTCATCTTGAAGGTGTACAGTTTCTTCAGCAGAAGGTCCCTCTTGCTGATTCGGGTGTCGGAGGATCCTTCGTGTAGTTCGATCAGCTTACCCCAGAGTTCTTTGGCGCTGTTGAATGGACCCACCCGGTTTAGCTCCTCTTTTGTAAGGTCGCATTGGAGTGTTTGGGTCACTTTGACATCGACTTCAATTTTCTTTTTGAGTGCAGCGTCCCATTCAGTGTAAGATTGTTGTACTCTATCAGCATTCCTTGGTATTTCCAGTCCGGACTGGATGATTATCCACATGTCCACCTGAGTTTTCAGGTGGACCTCCATTCTTCTCTTCTAGTAGGAGAAGTCCTCCCCACTGAAGAGCGGTGGCCTTGCGGTGCTGAAGCCTTCTAGGATTTTATCTAAAAAAGAGAGAAATGAAAGGAAAACTCTGTCCCAAGACTTGGTCTTGGATTAGTAGTGCGGGGTAAAGAAAAGTAATTATCGAGGGGTGTTGCACCGGTCTCGATTAACGATAAAAATTTAAAAAAAAAACAATTCGAAGAGAAATCTGAAAAATGCTCAACTGGTGGTTGCACCAAATTTGAGCTTCCCCGCTCTGATACCACTTGTTGGATCGAGAGTAAACGATAGAGGGGGGGGAGGTGAATATCGTAAGTCGTTTCGGATTAAAAAAGAGAGAATACGCAGTGGAAAAATTAAAACTAATCAACACACGAGACACCAAGATTTTACTTGGTTCAGAGTCGCGGTCGGCTCCTACTCCAAGGCCCACGGTCGTTGACCGTTTACTGCGGGCAATACTATAGTCGTGCAAATACTTACAAGAATATGTACAGTAGTAGTGCAGTAACAGTACAATAAAAAATTAGCTCTTTGTTATCGACGCCCGTTGTAGAGTTCTTCGGCGCGTAGGGTCGTCGATGAGCTAGAATCTCGAGATGAAGGGTTTCCGGAGTAGAGCGCTTGAGTAGAAGAGTGTATTGGCGTTGAAAGCGTTGATGTTTGAAGCCTTGGGGTCGAGGGGCTTTTTATAGCCTCCCGGGGCCCCCTGAACGTTGGGGGCGCCCGCCCACGTGTCAGCCGATCCGAGCAACTCTCGGTCATCCCTTATCCCACTCGAATAGGGCTAAGGGTTGACTGTGGGGGCGCCCGGGTTGACTCGATCCGCGGGCTTCTCGCTGGCTTGACTCTATCTGCTTCGTTGGCTTGAGTATGGGGTGCCTGGAGCATCCGGGGCACCCGGGAGCACGGGGGCGCCCGGGAGCATGGGGGCGCCCCGCCCAGTGAGCTTCCGAAGCATGCTTTTGCTGAACTCATGATTGGCTTGTACTTAGGGCGGCCAGGTCCTTCCGGGCGCCCAACCCAGCTGCTACCTCTCTCCTTTGAGACTCTCTGAGTTGCAGACACTCGTTCCTTCGGTCCTGCATCCAGGGTTAGTACCAAACAAGATAGAGCAAATATATTAGTGAGTCTTACAGCCGTAGCTGTCTTGGTTCTGACTTTGGGTCTCCAAAATGGAACCCTAGGTCGAACTGACGCCTACTGTTCCCTCGACAGGGAACGCGTCCTCACCTACTCCTCTCAGGAGAATTTACTTGATGCCAACCGATTCCTCCGGTTGGACTTTTGCCCAGCAGTCCTTCGCCTGGTGCCTAGCTATCCTTCACCAGGTCTTCAGAACCTAGCAGTCCTTCGCCTGGAGCCTAGCATTCCTTCGCTAGGTCTTCGACTCCTAGCAACCCTTCGCTAGGTGCCCAGCTGTCCTTCACTGGGTCTTCAGTTCCAGGAAGTCCTTTGCCTGGTGCCCAGCAGTCCTTCGCTAGGTGCCCAACAGCCCTTCGCTGGGTCTTAGGGTTCTGATGCCTAGCAGTCCTTCGCTAGGTACCTAGCAGTCCTTCGCTAGGACTTTAACTTGCACACTCAAGTAGCATGTTAGATAAACATAACATCTTAACTTTTGAACCCTTTTGCCATTATCAAAACACAGGTTCGACTTAGGTGCTGTCTACACCAACACTATGTATATTGTTGCATACTTGTTAATGAGTTAACAACTCAATGATTTATGCAAATATTTAATTAGTTGATAGCATAATGTGATAGTTACATATGTATAATATGTAATTGGTATAATTACCTACCTTCATAGCTAAGAATAATTTGATGGACTCTAGCCATGGTTGTTCTTATCTGTGGTTGGATATCAACCTATTTGGAGATGTTCCTACAATCTCCCGAATTGATAAAAAGGGTTATTCAATTCGAAAAATAAATAGGATTTAATTAATGTATATTGATGCATTCTTTATCATTCTCATCACATAACCTCAAATTGTATTTCTAGTATAATCACCTGATTATGTCTTCTATGAATTTGCGTTCCATTTTGGACACCAATAAGCTGACTGGGCCAAACTTCATGGACTGGCTTCGAAACCTGAGGATAGTCCTCAAGGCAGAAAAGCTTGCTTATGTCCTTGAAGAACAACTTCCCAACCATCCTCCTGAAGATGCAACTGCAGACCAGTTAGTGGCCTATCAGAAACATATGACCGATTCTGAACTTGCGAGTTGCATCATACTGGCCGCTATGGTACCTGAGCTACAAAAGCAGCATGAGCATATGGATGCTCATACCATCGTCTTCCATCTTCATGAGATGTTTGACGAGCAGGCGAGATCCGAAAGGTTTGAGGTCTCCAGACTCCTCTTCAACTTTAAGATGCAGGAAGGCACTTCTGTTTCACAGTTTGTGTTGAAGATGTTGGGGTACATTGAGCGACTTGGCACACTCGGATTTGCAATGGATCACAAACAAAGTATTGACTTAATTCTGCATTGTTTGCCCAAGAGTTACTCACAGTTAAAGGATCGATGTAGGCGTGCAGAGGGGGGGGGGTGAATGCACTTTCTTTGATCGTTTTGATCTCTACAAAGATGTTAGCGCAGCGGAAATAATATGCAAAAGAAATAACAATGCTAACAGAATTCTTTTACTTGGTATCCACCCAGATGGGTGACTAATCCAAGGATCCACGCTACGAGCACCACTTTTTGTTGGATCGAGAGAAACGATAGAGGGGGGGTGAATATCGTTAAACGCTTTTCAGATAAAAACTAGAGCAAGTACGCAGCGGAATAAAAATAATCGCGAACACAGGTAGTTTTACATGGTTCGGAGCCTAGGTCGACTCCTACTCAAAGGCCCACGGTCGTTGATCATTTTCTGCGGGCAATGCTATAAGTGCGCAAAAACAGTTTACAAGAGTTGTACAATTGTAGTATAGTAAACTGAATGAAAATTGCTCTCCGTTATCGACGTCCGGTGTAGTTTATACTTTGGTGCAGATGGACGTCGTAGGCGCTTGAGTCGTGAGTGGAAGGTTCCCGGAGCAGAGCGCTTTGAGTCGAAGAGCAGTTTGGCGTTGGAAGAAGTGTTGTTCGAAGCCTTGAGGTCGAGGGCCTATTTATAGCCCCTGGGGGCGCCCGGAACGTCGGGGGCGCCCCCACGTGTCAGCCGATCTGCTTCGCTCTCGGTCAGCCCTGATCCCTTACAACTCGGGATCAGTCTTTGACCGGGGCGCCCGGAACGCTGGGGGCGCCCGGGTTGACCGGGTCTCTTCTTATCTGTTGCCTTCGATGGGATCTGCTTCGTTAGCTTCACCAGGGGGCACCCGGACCATCCGGGGTGCCCGGGAGCAGCGGGGGCGCCCGGGAGCATGGGGGCGCCCTGCCCATGAGCTGCAGAAGCAGTTCCTTTGCTTCAGTTGTTTGTGTTCACCTTGGGGGCGCCCGGGACACTCCGGGCACCCTGGTCAGCTGCTGCCTCACTCCTTTGAGGCTCTCTAAGCTGCAGACACTCGTTCCTTCGGTCATGCATCCATGGTTAGTCCAAAACAACATAAAACAATTAAGATGTTAGTTTATACAGCCTTAGCTGTCTTGGTTCTGACTTTGGGCCTCCCAAATGGAGCCCTAGGTCGAACCGACGCCTACTGTTCCCTCGACGGGGAACGCATCCTCACCTACTCCTCTCGGGAGAATTTACCTGATGCCAATCGGCTCCTCTGGTTGGACTTTTGCCTAGCGGTCCTTCGCCATGTCTTGGATACCAAGTTGTCCTTCGCCCGGTGCCTAGCATTCCTTCGCCAGGTCTTCAGTCCCAAGCTGTCCTTCGCCTGGTGCCTAGCAGTCCTTCGCTAGGGCTTCAGTACCCTGGCATTCTGTAACACCCGCTTTTTTTTTTTTTTTGACCACCATAAAGCGGTGTTACGTTAACATACTTAGGGCATGTAGACATCATAACGCAGCGGAAAACTTTAAACTTACACCTACATGCACTTTCTACCATTCCTAGCATCATAACATACTTAGCATCATGTCATACTTAGCATCATCTTATACTTTAGCATTCTGTCATACTTTAGCATCATATCATAGAGTCATAGTCATATTCAAGTACTTAGTAGTAAATGTAAAGTTCTATCATAAGGCAAGCAAACATATGGTCTCTTGGCCAAGTCACTATCACACACATTCTGCAAAGCCCTCCTGCTGCTTCCTTACTGTTCCTTTGCGTGATCTGCGGTATAAGATAATAAAACTATAAGCACACAGGCTTAGTAAGACTCTTTCCTACTCACTAAAACCGTCCGTCACTTAATCATAAACATATGAAACATTAGCACTCTTAGCGCTTTACTTAGAACATCATCCTTAGCATCACTTACCATTCATTTGACATGTCATGGACATAGCTTCACCCCATTCATAGCATGGCATAAACATAACCATAAACATTCGGGTATGGCATAATTATTGACATAACATAAACATCGTAAACAATCATAGTATGGCATAATACATGATATCGACATAAATAAAATCATGGCATAAATCTAATTACAATCATGGCATCCCATACTAGCATGAGCATGAACAAAATAATGGCATTCTAATGTAACATAAACATAATTAACCCATGGCATCCTAAACTAGCATAAAATCATGGCATTCTAAACTAACATAAACATAGATAAAGTCATGGCATCCTAAACTATCATAAACATAAGTAAAGCATGGCATTCTAAACTAGCATAAAATCATGGCATCCTAAACTAACATAAACATAGATAAAATCATGGCATCCTAAACTATCATAAACATAATTAAAGCATGGCATTCTAAATTAGCATCAAATCATGGCATAAACATAAATAACATCATGGCATAAACCTAAATAATATCATGGCATAAGCTTAAATAATATCATGGCATAAACATAAACAAAATCATGGCATAAACATAAATAAAATCATGGCATAAACATAAATAAAATCATGGCATACACATAAATAAAATAATGGCATAAACATAAATAAAATCATGGCATGAACATATCTTCATAACATACTTTTCGTAAACATACTTTTCATAACATAATGCATAGCATAAATGGATGCATGTAGCAACTGTGCATATATATATATAAGGATGCTTAATCTTGAAAACATGCTTTTAAATACTTGAACATAATCATAACATGCATTGGGCCCTGGCTTGTACCACATTCATTCATCATATGCGCGCATCCCTAAGTAAATACGAGGTAGCTAATCTCGACCTACTAGGGTAAGGACAGCTTCATCGGTAGTCCTGAACCGTAAGGACAGCATCATCGGTAGTCCCGAAGCGTGGACAGCATCATCGGTAGTCCAAAACCGTGGACCTTACTTAGGTCCGGTACAAGCCCATAAAATAAAATAAATGCTTTCATATGCTTCTTCATTCATCATCATTCATAGCATATTCATTCGTTCATCATTCTTTCATCATCATTATGCCTTAAAGGCATCATCATGCATAGCATATTCATTCATTCATCATACTTAGCCTTCATTCATCGCTTCCATTATTAGACATGGCATAGGTACACATCATTCA
Organism: Boesenbergia rotunda; assembly: GCA_024364735.1. Lineage (NCBI taxonomy): Eukaryota > Viridiplantae > Streptophyta > Magnoliopsida > Zingiberales > Zingiberaceae > Boesenbergia > Boesenbergia rotunda. The sequence continues at coordinate 28,303 of JAGFNQ010006291.1, forward strand.
TATAGTATGGCATACACACACAAGCATGGCATACATTCATATCATTCATAAGACATGGCATACATACATATCATTCATACATCATGTCATACATACATATCATTCCTAAATCATGGCATATGTCTAAACATTCTATGACCTAACGTATATTTCATGACATATAAGCTATAGGTTTAGTTAACATGGTATTCCTTCACCTTACTTAAGCATACCTCCTAATTACCTATACCCTAGGGTACTCTAGGGTACCCCAAAAATTCCCAAAAATTATACTTAACTTCTAAACATCACAAGGGAACATTAAATAACATTATCATTATTTTTAACATATTTTTAGACCTTTAAAACATGCTGGCCGAAACCCTTGAACTTAAAGTTCTGGGTTTTGCTTCCTTCATGTTGGCCGAAACTCTAGGGTGTCCTAGAGTACTCCAAAAATTCCCAAAAATTTTACTTAACTTCTAAACATCATAAGGGACACTAAATAACATTATCATGATTTTTAACATATTTTTAGACCTTTAAAACATGCTGGCCGAAACCCTTGAACTTAAAGTTCTGGGTTTTGCTTCCTTCATGTTGGCCGAAACTCTAGGGTGTCCTAGGGTACTCTAAAAATTCCCAAAAATTACAGTTAACTTCTAAACATCATAAGGGAACATAAAATAATATTATCATGATTTTTAGCATAATTATGGACCTTTAAAACATGCTGGCCGTAACCTTTGAACCATAGAAACCTGGATTTTGTTTCCCTTCAACATTAAATCCGAAAATAACCCATATATCATGCCAAAAATCCCCAAAAATTTAAATTAACTTCTAAACATCATAAGGGAACATAAAATAATATTATAATGATTTTTAGCATAATTATGGACCTTTAAAACATGCTGGCCGAAACCTTTGAACCATAGAAACCTGGATTTTGTTTCCCTTCAACATTAAATCCGAAACTAACCCATATATCATGCCAAAAATCCCCAAAAATTTCAATTAACTTCTAAACATCATAAGGGAACATCAAATAATATTATCATGATTTTTATCATAATTATGGACCTTTAAAACATGCTGGCCGAAACCTTTGAACCATAGAAACCTGGATTTTGTTTCCCTTCAACATTAAATCCGAAACTAACCCATATATCATGCCAAAAATCCCCAAAAATTTCAATTAACTTCTAAACATCATAAGGGAACATCAAATAATATTATCATGATTTTTAGCATAATTATGGACCTTTAAAACATGCTGGCTGAAACCTTTGAACCATAGAAACCTGGATTTTGTTTCCCTTCAACATTAAATCCGAAACTAACCCATATATCATGCCAAAAATCCCCAAAAATTTCAATTAACTTCTAAACATCATAAGGGAACATCAAATAATATTATCATGATTTTTAGCATAATTATAGACCTTTAAAACATGCTGGCCGAAACCTTTGAACCATAGAAACCTGGATTTTGTTTCCCTTCAACATTAAATCCGAAACTAACCCATATATCATGCCAAAAATCCCCAAAAATTTCAATTAACTTCTAAACATCATAAGGGAACATAAAATAATATTATCATGATTTTTAGCATAATTATGGACCTTTAAAACATGCTGGCCGAAACCTTTGAACCATAGAAACCTTGATTTTGTTTCCTTTCACCATTAAATCCGAAACTCACCCATATATCCAGCCAAAAATCATGGAAAATGTTGGTAACTATTATACCACAGGTGAGGGAGTCTTACCTTAGATTTCTTGATTTTTAGACCTTGGATGGAAAGAAGGAAGAAGACTTGACCACACTAGCCCTTGGAAACTTGAGAAGACCTTAGATCTGGAGGATGAAGACTTTTTGTGAAGTTTTCTCAAGGGAGAAGTCCTCCTTGAGTGCTCGGAAAGAATGGAGAAGGAAGAGAGGAGCAAATGCACTTGATGGCATGAAGAATGAAACTCCCAAACCCCCTTATTAATCAACCATTAAGGTGGTGAATGAAGAGTTTTCTATGACCCTTCATCTTCCTCTACCATTTAACCACCATTCACTTCCTTTCCTCACAAGAATTCCTTGCTAGGTGAGTTGGTTAAAGCATTCATTGGTTGTAAGAGGTCCAAGGTTCAATCCTTGGCCCATGCACCTTTATTTTTATTTTATTTAATCCTTTTTCTTATTTTCGAAAATTCCCCTTTTATTTCGAAAATTCTCCAAAAATGACCCATAATTTTGCCAATATTCCTAAATAAAATTCTTTTATATTTATATGAATTTTACCCAATTAATACCCATTTTTCGGAGCCCATTTAAGGC